>JAJONR010007258.1:0-38489 GCA_029582245.1 Solanum etuberosum
CCCCCCCCCCCCCCCCCCCCCCCCCCCCCCCCCCCCCCCCCCCCCCCCCCCCCCCCCCCCCCCCCCCCCCCCCCCCCCCCCCCCCCCCCCCCCCCCCCCCCCCAACAAAGTTTAAAACAATACAAAAGTAGTTCTTTGGAAAATTGGGATTTTCCTATATATTTTATTAATAATGGACCACGTAAAGTTTTTATTTTGGTGCAAGAGAAGAAGAGATAGGAAGGTGAAACGTGTCGCATCGTTTGCGATTAATAAAGTGAATGAAAATTTATACGCGAAAGTTATATAGTCACTTTTCATATCAATTTTCGAAAACATAATCGAATTCTGAGAATTAATCTTTTTTTACGTGGAAACACTGTCCACAATATCATGAATCTCAAACTTAAACAAATAAAAAAGCTAGAATACTGTCATGAATTTCAAAATTTAAAAAAAGTGAAATAGCTCCGTGACAATATCCAAAAATTTGTGAAAGAGCACACTTCGAAATTAAAATTTGATAATGTCCACTCTAGTAATTAAAGTTGGTAATATTAGCATTAGTGGCATTTCATTTAATGGAGTTTGCACTTTGCACTACAAAGTTACACGCATGTTTAATTTCTAGTGTTATTTTTCTATTTTTCAATGATGAATTTTTAGTGGACAAAGAACCATTTCATATTCTTAATGAATATGGATTTTAAGTAATTATGGATATAAATTATTAATTTTATCCTACTAATTCTAATCCTTGATTTTTCATTTAGCTTTTAATTATCACCTTTTGGCATTTGTAAAGGGGTTCCTTTGTAGTCCACAAAGCAAGACAAAAACTTTAGTTTAAAATCAGAGATGAAAAAGGAAAGATTTGTCAATGATTTTATTCTTCTATTATATATGTGAAAAAAAATATCAGAATCTTTTTAATATATAATGTCCAAATATATGTTCTTTCTCTTCCGCGTTAGATAAAAAAATGTTGGTTCTGGAGGTCTCATATATTAAGAGTAAAATGAGAAGTTCAAATTAAACTATTTTCAAACTTAGATAGAGATCATTCTTTTTGCAGACGAATTAAAAAAAAGGTTCATGTAAATTAAAACATCGAATGAAGTATTTATTTATTTTTTGTAAATATCGAGTATGTAAATGTTTGCCCTTATTGTTCAAAGTTGTACGGGGTTATTTGAAGGGATAATACACAAGTACCCGCAAGACTATGACTGAAATCTTAGAGACACACCTTATATCCCTTCCTCTCCCTCTCCCTCCCCCCCCCCCCAAACCGAACCTTTTTTTTTTGTTGGTAATTTTGTACACCTTTTTGACATACGTGGCATACAAACATCTTCCACGCGTCTCAACTGCGTGGAGTCACGAAGTGTGCTACGTAAGCCAAAAGGTATATAAATTACAAAAGAAAATGAGTCCGGGGTGGGGTTGGGGGGAGTAATAGGACCTTAGTTTAGTTAAGATATCTCTGAAATTTCGATCATAATCTAAAGGATACTTGTGCCTCATTCCTTATTTTAATGGATTATCATAAATGTTAGAAATGATTTTCTAGTTCTTTATTTATGATATTTTTGTAAGAGATTTCTATTTCTGCACATAATAGATCTTTATTTATATAAATAAGAAATCTAAAAAGATAATCTTCTTTTATTTAAATTAAAGAGGGCAATAGATCTCATTTCCCCGACTAATTATATGTTCAGCTCATTCAAAAGCAATATACTTACATGGTTATGCTTTCAGTTTTCCAACTTTTACAAGATGCTCTTTAAAGTTCAATAAAGAAAATGAAGCAAAAATATAATGGTAGGCCAAATGAAATAAATCTTAGGTTTATATTTTTATTCATTCTGAGATCAATATTGAATGTAAGAAAAAAATGTTATTTTTTGTCCCCCATGATCTTTTTTTTTTTCTTTTTTCGCACTCCTAGACCATGACATATATATAGTTTCGACTCACCATGATAACTCAATTAAACTCTTTGTTTAGCCCAACACTATTCAAGGTGCACCCGGGGTGATTCTGATACCATTTGTGATAAGGCGATCCATTAGTGATTTCATTTGTTTTGAATCTAAGTTTGTACTGTTGAAATGTGTAATCGTCTAATTTAAAATGTTAAGCTGTTAAAAAGAATACATTTTTATTATTTAATTATATACTCAATATGGTCTAAGATTTGTTTTCTTATATAACTAACATATAAGGTGGACATTATTTTTAATTTTTATACAGTAGATGTTGTATCTCATTGATCTTTTGGTGTGTTTATTTCTTCATATCTTAAATCTTCAAAAAAAATTCTCGCTCCGACACTAGTCGAGATCCTAAGCTGTCAGTTCAAGCCCTGAAAATGGATATTTTCTTGATAAAAAGCACTATATCCACTTAATTAGTCTAATCAACATGAATCCAAATTAATTGAGCTAATAAATTTAGAATATTGGATGCTTTGATTAATAAAAAAATAAAAACAATAAAAGAGTAAAAGAAAGTGATGCATAAGACAACATGATATATTTAACTAAAATGGATAAAAAGGAAATTTGCTAAAATCAGAAATCTTAACAAATCTTAACAAAAAGCAGCTAGGTACATAAAGCATCCCGCATTCAAACAGGATCCGGACAAAGGCCTACTACATATTAGAATTTTAACTAATTTTTTTTCTGGATTAGATTCCATCCAATAATTGATTTATGTTAAATTAAATTTAAAATATATTCTTCATGAATAGAACTCATAGGAGGATGAATCAACAACAATATTTCTCAATCCACCAACTGTGGAAGCTATCATAATAAATACTCCAATAAATATGCATGCCTGAAATTAATAAAAATGACAAACATCATATTAGTATAACTTTAGAAAAAAAAGAAATTTAAAAATGAGAAGAAAAAGAGATTGAAAATAATTCAAAGATTCACTTATAATTGATTCGAGTTTAACTTCTGTACACTAACGATGTACATGATTGATCAATTTAACTTTTCTTTTACACAATGTATACTAACCTATTGTGGTTCCCTAATTTTTTGTGGACGTTAAACTATAATCATCTTTTAGGTGAGTCGGTGTATAGAAGCAAGTTAAACTCAAGATAATTACTCGTAATCGACCATAATAAGCAGGATTAGAAACACGAAAAAATATGACAATTTACCTATTACAACATGTTAAAATATACTGATAGTATAAAAATTCTTTATACTGTCGGTGTATATTAGTTGATGATTTACTTTGAAATCATTGAAGAAGAGGAAGTATATGAGATTTTTTTTGAACTTACCCAATTTATGAACCATGAGGTACTGAATCTTCTTGGTTTCTTGACCTTAAGCCACATTATGCTTGGGAGCTACAACAAATATTAAAATTAAAAAAAGTCAAGATATTTTGATTATCAAAGTTGGTCCAAAAAGCTATATCTATTCCTCGGACTCTTCAAATATGTTGACAGGTGCATGTCGAGTTCTTAAAAGGTAGTGCATTTTTGCAGAATCCGACACACGTGCCGCAACATTTTAGGAGAGTCCGAATAACATAGCTAAAGAAAAGGGTGGAAAATAATAAAGGGTTTGGAAACTTGACTTACAAAGTAAGAAGTAGGAGCAAAACCAAATCCTCCAAAGAAACCAAGAAGATCACCAAAGAAAGGGAATGTTACACCAAGAAACAAAGTGAAAGCTGCAAAACAATCAGAGGCGGATTTAGGATATAAATTTAATGGATTCGACTTTCAAGATTCTTAGCATTCATGTACTTATTGTAACGTTAAAATTTTGAGTTCAGATCTAATATTTCTTGATATTATCTTATAAGGTTTTACATTCTATGTCTAAGTTACGCGTTCAAATGAACTCGTAGCCCAAAAGGCTACATCCGCCCCTGATCACAGTATAGTGAAACGAAGGGCAAACAACTAGTTAAAACTTGATTTTGGGACGATTGGACTAGAAAATATGTAACGAAAAATCCCCTCACCAACGTATGTAGTACGAACGATGAATCTCAGCAGTACTCCAGGTGGGAAATTCCATGTTTTCACCAATTTTTGCTCCATCAGATCAAATACTGGCATAGCATAAACCTGCAACAATCATTTTCCATGTTATATATCTCGAGCTACAACATTCATCGCGTCTAGTAAGAACAATGCATAATGAAATGAGCTTTCATTGACTCGTGTATTCGAGTACCTGATAGCTGCCTATGACATGGACAACCACCATTAAGTTAGCAGCTGCAATAAGCCAAGATGGCCTTTCAAGTCCCACGAGCACGTTGTCATCGACATCTTGGCCAAACGCCCAGTACCCGATGAATGCAACAGGGAAATAACACAGGGCATTGACAAAATAAGCCCATACAGCACCTTTCCACATTGGTACTTTGGAAGGCTTTTCAGGTGTTGATGGAATTGTAGCCTGTATCTCAAGGACCACCGCGTGGCCTGCATAAGCAAACGATACTTGGCCTAACGCGTTGAAGACACGGAACATGTAGTCCACTGGACTTGTAGTCTTGTACGCGTAGCTCACGTTAGGGACTCTGCCTTTGCCCACACAACCCACCCATGCTATAGTTGAATAGCTGCAGCACAACAGATTGAGATGAAAGTTTGTAACATCTAGTCTAATCTATGTTGCTCCGACTCTTTAAAAATGTTTCTGTACTCGTGTCAGATCCTCCAAAAATGTATTACTTTTCTAGAGGGTCCAACACACACACATCCACATCTTTTAAGAGTCCGAACAAAAGTTCAGGTAGTCAACCAACTGAGCTACTAAGATTCCGCCAAAAATAATCTTAATTTTAATAACGGCTATCCAAGCGACATAGAATCTAATACATAATAAGAATATTGAACAGAGATACTCTGCTACCATGAGTTTCAACTTCTTTTGTACCAAAAAGTAGATAAAAATAGCCTGCTATAAAGTTAGTGCAGAACTTTTTCTTAAAAGTTGTTCAGTTCATGTCACGACCCAAAATCCCGTTAGGCCGTGAGGGCATCCACTATCCCAGTAGGCGAACCCCATTCCTTTATTAACAACTTAACTAATGCGGAAATAATATTACATCAAGCAACCAACTCTTTTAAGTGTGGAATAAACGAGTCAAACCAAACTACCCCAAGACCTGGTGACACCAGTACAAGAGCATCTACGAATGTAAACAAGTTCAGAAAAGCTAAAATAACTTTCTAGAAAGACATAAGACAACTAAAACTAAAGAGTCTCTCGAATCCAGTACTGCTGATTCTATTACTCATAAGGAATGGCGGAGCTAGAAATTCATATAATCAAGAAAATAAGTTACCTTAGTGACATGATTGCAGCAGCTAATGAAACACCAGAAACAGCATTGAAATTCGGCAATTGTGAAAGGAAGAAATGAATGGCACCAAAGATACAAATCCAATAAGATTGTCGAATTCGAGTGCAATTAGTACAAGCAATCTCCATGAATTTCTTCAAACACTTTCCTCCAGTAACCATGTACACTATGTCACAACCAACCTGAACTATCAGTTGTTGTGGAAGCACAATCCATGCCCCAAGTTTTGGTCCAAAAACATGTTTTCCAAGATCCTTGTATCGATCAAAACGAACCCCGGGGACACATTCATGGAGTTGTATCATTTGCCACATTGTGTTCAAGGTTATACACCATGATAAGATCATCACCACTGTCCCTGGACCCCTGATGAACATATAATAAAAATAAATCCAACAAAAACATGATTACGTTCTCTCTGACAGTTTAAGTTTTCAGATCACTAACATAATTTCAATACGGTATCAGAGCTGTCAGAAGTGCCTAGGGAAAGAATCAGACCAACACACGCGGAAGCATAAAAGCATGTTTTTTCTCAAAACTTAAGCTTTTAGATGAGATGATCACACAATTCAACATGGTATCAGAGCAGACATGCTGAAGACATAATAAAACAAAAACAATATGTTTTCTGTCCCAACTTAAACTTTTAAACGAAATGATCGTACAATTCTACAAAATCAAACATTTTTCAAGGATCAATCCAACGAGAACATCATAGTAAAAAAACTCTGCATGTTTAGTATATACATATAACATACCATCCTAAGTACGCCATGGCATAAGGTAAGCTAAGAACACCAGCACCAACCATTGCAGTGACAGTATGAAACGTCGAATACCACCATTTCGCTTCGCGAGGGGGACCATCTTCTGCCCATTTCTCATCTGAAGGAACTTCCTGCAAAATCAAGATTCATGAACATAAAATCAAGTTTTTTTTTTTTATGTCCATTCAAGAAACAAGCTAAGGTTGTAATTTCAAGAAAATTTGCAATAAGTTCACCTTTGGAGCTGGTGGAGGAGAAGATGAAACCATGTTTGCAAATGAAATTAGAAAAAAGAGACAAAGAATGTGTGAGTTTGTTTGAGCAAACAAGAACAGGTATTTGTACTAGTTCTTGTCACTGATACTTGAGTGGAATAAAGATTAAAGAAGTCACTTTTACTGGCTGCTTTTCCTATTTGTAATTCTTTAAATGACCAAAGAGTTTAGTTTCTATACACTAAATATAGTTTGGTTCGCAAAGTTAATAATCGAAAGCACACCTAAATTATTACTCATATTTTTTTGCAAGTTCCACACTTTAATTGTTATACATATGTAGTTATTATTTTCTTCTCATAGACTTTACACTGTTTTTCTTATTAAATGTTATGCTTTTTTTATCGTTTTCTTCTTCCTTTACTCAGGTTTGATGCACTTGAATTGAGGGTCTTTCAGAAACAGTCTTTCTACTTTTATGAGGTAGTGGTAAAATCTGCGTATACTCTACCCTTCTCAGACCCCACTTAATAGGATTTCACTAAGTATATTGTTGTCACACCTCAACTATATCTTGTTCCTTTTACCTACATAAACGATATATCACTATCAATATATTAAAACACACTTCATTGACTAGTTGATGGTAGATAGTGTACACATTGGTTTTTGTTAAAATAGGGTGCCCACCTAAACTTTCACACATTTTTGAGTTTTTTATATCTCAACTATCTAATGTTTTCGTTATTCATAAGTAAAAAGGTATAAGTACCCCTTAGGCTATGAACGACATCTCAGAGACACACATTAACCAAATTAAGGTCCTATTATCCTCCTGAGCTCATTTTTTTTGTAATTTTGTATACCTTTTTGGCTTACGTGACATCCAAATATCTTCCACGCGTCTCAATTGCTTGGAGTCACGAAGTGTGCCACGTAAGACATAAGGTGTACAAAATTACAAAAAAATGAGTTCAGGGGTAATAGGACCTTAGTTTAGTTAAAGTGTGTTTCTGAAATTTCGATTATAATCTAGGGATACTTGTCCCTTATCCTTTATTCCTAAATAGTACTATTAGCTCTTAGAGACATCAGATGGACCCACTTTTATGGGGTATTCAGCTCTCACACACTTATTATAGAGTAATTTCAAATATTTGGCCTTAAAATATAATGTCATAATATTGAGATTAGTAATCTTGGTTGATACTATATCAAAAATAATCTTTAGCGGTAATAACTTAAATATACTATTTTAGAGGCAAATATTAGTAACAATTATATTTTAGCACTCTTTATAAATGTTCCTAAAGAGTAAAGCTTATAAAGATATTGAATTCAATAATAATTAATTAATGCCGATATAAGCTTTAACACTCTTTGTTTATATTTATTGCTGCTAAGCTGTTTTTGTTGTAGTGTTATTGCTTTGAAATATATCATGACTATAAATGTCATTGCATCCATATCGGATAGACTACGTTGTTCAAACCCTTCAAAAATGTTATTACATTCATATCGAATTCCTAAAAGATTCATTTTTTTTTTGAAGAATCCAATCACACGCTAAATAATATTTTTGAAGAAGTCGAACTACAAAAAAGATAATGTAGTTAGAGTACTTGTAAATCCATAAAGAAAATGTCAGAAATATAGTACAACATTCAAGTTATGTCTACCTAATATTAGTGAACTACCAACTACAAAAAAGAGAGGAAAAGTTTTCCAAGCAGCATATGCTATGAGAGCCAATGACTCAACACTTTTGCTTCTTTATTAGGTTCATATAAAATTCTTTAATTAATTGGAGGTCAAGATTCTTGAACCCCCTTTAATTTGTGTTAATATCACTTTTGGTTCATTATTGATTAACCCTAATTTTAATCTTTCTGATATCTGACTAAGTACATTATATGCCTCTAAAACATGCATATATTCTCCATCCATTTGCTTATGAATATTTTATTAATCTATAAATATATCACTTGTCTTATCACTTAATCATTGTTACTTCATAGTTCTTAAAACACTTTTAATATAACATAGTTTCTACAAAAAGAGATCAAAACACATATTTTAGAAGGATTAAAATCAAAATCTTTCAATAATAATTAAGAGATCAAAAATACTATTATCCCTTTTTTTTGTGGAAAAAAAAACTATAAATCTCCAAATATGGTCATTTTCATGTAAAGACTTAAAAGTAAAGAATTTCAATATTTCATGACTTGACTAATGATATAAAAAAAAGTTTTCAGTTGGTAGGTGATTTGTACTTATCTTGGCATCATTACAATGGTTAACTTTATAGAGAAGCAATTTTGTACCACCACATAATCTATTAAAAAGATTATAAGATGTATGTTCATTAAAGGGTATTGCATTTTTTGTGAAGTGTCCCATTTACTAGGGATTCTACAAAATCAATCATGACATAAAATCAAATAGCATTGGGGGGATTAATTTGACTATAAATTATTAGGGTATGTAAAGTATATATTCAACCACAAACCCACACTAGCAAAAAGAAGGAAAAAAGCAAAGAATTTGCACTATTAGAGGCTAGGGAAAAAATTAATATATAAAATTCCCACCATATATAACAATATCCTTAGATAAAATTAGAATAGAATAAAACAGATGTACAAAACATAAAATAGAAAGAAATTAGTCTCACTCACTTTATAGGATGTAGTTTTATCATTTAGAAAGTCAAAAAGAGGTTTTACATAAAAAAAATTGAATATTTTAAGTTGTGAATTATCGTAACTATAGCACCCTTTTTAATATAATTTCTAAATATGTAAATATTTTAAAATTTTGAAGATGTTAAAATTGAAATTCACACAAAAAAAAATAGATAATTTGACTCTTATACTCCTAATCAGCTCAGATATAATGAGACGGAGGGAGTAATATATAAACCTCCCACCAAATCAATATCCTTAGACAAAATTAGGAGGGAATAAAACAGATATACATAAAAGAAAAAAACAAGGAATAAAGCCAGAGATTCTCAAAACTATAGAATATAAAAATTGATTGACAATAGTTTATCATAAGAAAAAGAACCATTGGTTACAAATTTTAAAAAGTCATTATAATTCACAAAGTAAGAACCACAAAAGAAAATAAAAAAATCAAATAAAGAAAACAGAGCTCGCATGCAAAAAAGAAACGAAAGGGAGAACAAAAACAACCAATTAAGATATCCCGTTACATGGTTTAGCGGTTGTTTAGCGGTTAATAAAGTGAATAAAATTTACGAGATGTTACCAATCAACTCTCATTAGAGATAAAAATATTAGGCGATTTGTTTCAATTTGACTAAGTTAGATTAAAGATGTCCATTTGATCAAATTTTAATATTTGTACGTATTTAATAGATTTCTTTATACAGAAATATTACTAAACCAAACCTAGCTTATATTGTTCATCCTCTCTCGATGCCCGATATTTATGCTAGTGGGTAGTAAGGAGGCTTAACTTTTACTAAAGGAATGCAAAATACAGGAAAGTAACACACAAAGAAGTTAAAAAAGATTCATCATGTTATTATATATGTACATTAAAAAAAACTTATCCATACAATACGTACAACTTTTAGTAAAAAAATTCGAATGAATCTCATTGTGCCTTTTAGCTCCGCCCCTACTTGTAGGACATATATAGTTAATACTGTCAAAATAATCGAAGTACGCACAAGTTTACTTAGATATCACTTTAAAATAAAAACAAGAAAAAGAATAAATAAAACATAGGGATATAAAGTAGTAATTAACAACCTTTGGCAATGTCAGATAGTTTTCTTGAGCAGTTCAGTCCATTGCAATAAAGAACACAGTGAGTAAATATGTTCAATTGAGTTTTTCTTCAGCTTTTTTGAGGACCTCTTTCTCTCTTTATATTTTTCTTAGTCATAACTCACAAATTTATTATGATGCACTTGTTCCAATGAAGTGTCAAATTCCAGTGTATTGAAAGTTGGTGTATTAAACTCACATACATTAATATTTAATGACAACGTTGGATAGCAGAGTCAGAAATTTGACGAAGAATATGCTAGTTTTGTTATAATTTTTCAACAAAGGGTGTTGCATAGGACCATTCTTTGCCTAAGGTGGCTCCGCCTATGACAATGTCATCAGCATCTTCTGTCCATTTTTACTTGTTCATGTTTAACTTCCACGTTCTTTATAAAGTAAAATGATAATTTTATTATATAACCTTTCGAATGAAATTAATAAAATTACTCTTTTTATTTATAATTTTTCAAAAGGCATGTAAAGAAAAAATTGGGAATAAATTCTACTACCTAAACTCTCTACCCAAAATCCTTTTTAAGAAATTAGACACTTTTTAACTTCCAAAAAGCTTGATAAGCATACTATAGTCTATACTAGTAAAATGCAATAATGTTTATTTGGGGGAACTTGTGCCTAGAGAAATGAAATTGACCATAAAAGTTGCACTACATGGACACTTAAGACCTTTAATTTAGTTGATCATTTTTAATTGTTTTGGGGTATAAGAATCCAACATGTGAAAGGAGTTATGTTTGTGATTTGTCTTTAGAAGAAAGGTGGGGCATTTACATTCATCATGTTCAAAGTACACACAAAAATAAAGAAAAAACATCTTTTTTCTTGAATTGATTTTGTTCAAAGGGCCCTCTTATTTAATGGTCTTATTTAATCAGTACTTTTTTGTCCCAATCAAAGATCTTACTTATCAGATAATTTTCCTAGTGAAGGAGCAAGTTTGACAAGCTAAGAAAGTCTCTTTGAAAGCAGAAATCTAAGCTATCTAATTTACAAAATATGTACATATAGTATACATACATGCATTTGTTGTGTATATTTGTAAATTAGCTAGCCAAACAGTACATTTGTGTAAGAAGCCCAATTAATTCTATGGAATACCCACCACCTCCCACCTGTAACAGGTCACTTTGTTCACCAAAGCTAGAACAAATGAGAAGATGCTCCAAGTATTTTTTATATTTCTCGTTGTTAGGTTGGGGGCACCTTGGACGTCTAGGAAAAATCATGTTTTTTATCTAAGGACCTCATGGTGTTCAACCTACTTCATTGACCACTGGACCACACCAGTAGATCCTGCTATCTACAGAGAAATCCATGATTTCGAAAAAAATTGAAAGTTTAAAAGGTAAAAATACCAACAATGAAACTTTTGTTTCTTCAACCTGTAAATCCAATAGGGTCAACAGGAATAACTAACAAGCATCCCACAATGTGAGGTTTAGGTTTGGGGATGAAGAACAATAGTCATATTGGGCAAGCCAAGTTCTCCACAGTGCATGAAAAAAGAGTTCAAAATTCAATAGCTAAGTAGTAGAAATTTCTGCTGCTTAAGCTTGATGAAAATTTCTGCAATGGCTGGTAGTCAAATTCATTGTTACATTTAATCATCAAAACTCAAAAATTCTAGCCAGTCCTGGTTACCCGAGTCTGCCTCAGTTATTGGTTGTGCTGCAGCTGCTGCACTCCGGGAGGTGGTTGTGCTTGTAGCTGCTGGTTGAGTATCGTTGGCCTAAACCTCATGTTCTGAAAAAATTCAAACATCCATGAATTTGAGATATCACAAAAATTACAGCTCCATTTAAATGATCATGTAATCAAAAGATTCAAAGTATGTCAAGGTTTCTTACCTCATCAGGTAAAAGCAATCCAATTAAGCGGAAACTTCTATCAGCAACATAGACGAACAATGTCTGTGATGGTAGTTTAATTACTGCAGACTAAACAAATATAGAGAAAAATGTCAGTTGAGATTTCAGACAAAAAAAAAAAGGCTGAATACATAAACAGATCCTTAAATCCCTTCAGGTACCTCAACTACGCCATTTACCTATTGAATCCTTGAACCACCCATAATTTGTTCCTTTTAAACATGGTTGGCTGATGTGGCACAAAACTTCAACAAATATTTTTTGTTGATTGTGCGCGTGAGATCCACCTTTCCCACGTGGAAATTGCAACCAATCAAACTTCAATCCATTTACACGTCAGCGACACATATTCATTTCCCAAACCTAAAGCCCCTTCATTCCCCCCCAAAACACTTTTGACCCGAAGTGCCTTGGTTCTAGACGAGAAAACCCTAAAAATTGGTCTTCTTTCGGTGACATTTATGCTATTTACAACTAAAATTCTCAGATTTTGAAGTGATTTTGAGTGTTTTGTTGAAGGTATCATCGAAGATTGCAGACGATTTTGGAGTTCAATCACGATTTTCGAGTTTAATCTAGTGAGGTAAGTTCATTCCCTAATTTGTATGTCATTTTTATTGTTGAAGAAGAAGAAATTGATGAACAAGATAACTACGACATTGGAACTTGATGATTAAGAAGAAATCAATGAAGAAGAGATATATTCTGATGAGCAGCTCCAACTTAATGATGAAGAGAAAAAAAGAGAGGAGAAATAAGAGAAAAAGGGGAGAAATTAGGGTTAAAAGGGGAAGAAGATCGTTGGTGGGTGGTTCAGGGATCCACATCAGTGCCTTCAAAACGTCTTCACGCGCTCAAGCGACTTGAGATCATATTTTGTGCCACATCAGCCAACAATGTTTAAAAGGAACAAATTATGGGTGGTTCAAGGATTCAATAGGAAAATGGCGTAGTTGAGGTACCTGAGGGGAAAAACCCAACAAGTTTAGGGGCCTGTTTATGAGTTCCGCCAAAAAAAAAACTGCATAAGAACTCCTTATAAAGTATTGCATATACATAAAAGAGAGAGAGATTCGTGGATCGCCCACCCTCTCCGCAAAGGAAATAAAAAAGAAATATGGTAAAGGGCAGAGGTGCACAATTTTTTCAGTAGATAGTTCAGAGAACAGTCATTAGACCTTGCAAATTTCAATAGTGAATGAATTCAATTTGCATACATTGTAAATCAGAATTGCCACAGGGGAAAAGAAGATCATTTCATCAGATAAATACTACTAGTCAGAATAAAAAAGGGGGAATCGCTAAATCTCAGCGACGCGGTGAAAGATCTAAAAGAGGTGGATGATCCTCAGTCGCCACTCCTTTTGTAGTCAACCTGGCCCAAGAAGGTTTCTCAAGTTCCAGATCAAATATGGGCTTCGGTGCCATTGTGCAAGGCCTAACGACTGTAGGGAGGATATCGACTGCCACAAATACTACTGGAACCAGGTTAAGTTGCCAATTTCTGTAGTTCTTCTCAAGGAGTGAGAAATTGACGACGCAGATGAATGTCTTAATGATCTGACTCATAATTGCCAGGATGCTGATACTAAAACTGCTCTACTTTGTAAGGTGTTAAGCAAGCAAAAATTCAACCAATAATGTGACTTCATTTTTATTAACATCTCGAGCTGTCTGCAGATTCTGTATATATAGTGTCAAATATCCATGTGTTTCCTTTCTTCTGATACTCGCTGATGCTGTGAAATTCAAACAGTTTCTGCATCAACACGCTCTTAGTACCCCCACCCTAAAACCCATATTTTAGAAAGAAAAAGAAAATGAACCTTGTATTCAACTCAACCCAACAGCTAACTATGTGGTGAGAACCTTGTAAAGGGGTGTATCAACTCCAGGTGAATTGGTAGTGTATAAGGTATTATATTCCACTACAGTAGAACACTATCTACTTTTAAAAGCCTCTTTAAATGGATTATACGTCTACGTTTATGCACATAATTATATTAATTACATGGTAATGTAATACACATCTTCATGATAAATCAATAATGCTTCTGGAAGTTATAATATACACTACTTAGAGTAAGACTACCAACTTCAGATGATACATCATAAACAAGAATATCACACTTATGCCATTCTCGGCCTGTATGGGTGCAATTCATATGACTGTGTAACGGAGATGCCATAATTCATAGTAGGATCCTTAAACTTTGTTAAGAATCAGAAAATTATCAACATGGCAAGAGCCTATTCCTTGTAAATCTATGAAATGTGTAAAATCCCTTTAATTGTGTAAATAAGAATAGATTTACTCTTCTTTCCTTTTTGGGATACTTGTAAAAATTATATAAACCCCAACATGCTTGAGGGAATAAGCAAGCAATTCATTCTCAAATCTTTTCTTACTTTGCCTGGTATGAAAGCCTCTAAGATCTTGGTAGAGACTCAAATAGCTTCTGCTATTGGCAGCCGTGCCAGCCAAAGTGTCCGTCCCTATGATTTTTCTCCTTCCTTTTTGCATCTAGCACAGTTCTATCTCTCAGGCGATGGTTATAGCGCACTATTTCGACGACCGACCATGCTACTTCCCATGCGCTGGTGTCCTCCCATGATCTTGAATTTATATCATAGCCAAGGATTTGAATCCCTACTCTGAAAATTCCTCTATAAGAGCCGAGGGCTTGAGTCCCTACTCTAAAAGTTCTTTCCCGAAACTCTACTCTAAAAAAATTTCTCCCTACCCTAAAAATTTCCCTCTCGGCCTATCCCTCTTCCAATACCTCTTCCTCTAATTCTTTTTCTTCTTAAAAGAAGCTTCTCTCTCTTGTCCAAAAGTTCCATAGTAAAGGACTATTTCCTTTCCCGGAAAAAAAAGGAAATCTTTTTCTTCTACTTATTCACCAATAAACCAAAATAATTTCTTCTATTTATTCACCAAAAAAGGCGGTTCAGACCAATGGAACTGGAATCCTACCTTCACCGGATGCAAGGGTAGAACACATATTCCATTACCCATTGCTTCAAATCTAGTGTTTCTTGAAAGAACAAAGCATGTCATGTCATAGATTACCATCTTATTTTATTTTGATGACAAGGGAACCCGCGACCGCTATAGCTCGCAAACCACACAGGAGAGGTAAGACCCCACTCCTATGCAATAGCTCGCAAACCACACAGAGGTAAACCGCACTAGGCAAACCCTGTGCAATGAGCTTGACCTAGAAGGTCAACCCCCTGTTGTCGCAAGCAAGGGGTTTCAAACTTGAGACCTCCATTATGGATGTCCCAAGCCAAACCATCTGAACCACCGATTGAACCGGATTGCAACGTGGCATGTTTCGTCAACTCAAATGATCAACTAGTAAATATTCTTACAAATTACTTTGTGGCTCCAAAATTGAGAATATTTATGGCAACTTAAGAACATACTTGAGGGAATAAGCAAGCAATTCA
This sequence comes from Solanum etuberosum, assembly GCA_029582245.1. NCBI lineage: Eukaryota > Viridiplantae > Streptophyta > Magnoliopsida > Solanales > Solanaceae > Solanum > Solanum etuberosum. Next base: position 15,480 of record JAJONR010007258.1, read on the forward strand.
TTCTCGAATCTCTTTTTTTCTTTTTACAACTCTAATATTCTAGCATAATGAATTATAACTGAACTCTGCTCTACTCGCAAAATCTTTAAGACTTGAGAAAACTTACCAAGTTCTTTTCTTGCAGATTGTTAAGAACTCCATGCCTGTCAATTGCCCAAAAAGCTAGAATATCTGCCTTTCCAGTGCACTGTCTAACTCTAGCATAAATGTCACAAAATTTCAGGAGCTGTAACTTGTACTTTGCATGACTGAACAGGAATCAATATCTGATAAATGAAGAAGATCCAACAAGATAAGAAGTTTTGTCTGAGAAAAATTACTGTTGAAACATATGATCTTTGAGCATAAAGCGGTGAATTTGCAATGTTTGGGGCAAATTTGCAGCAGGCCTGAGAAAAATAAAAAACAGTTCAAAGTATTAACGTAGTCCAACACTTTGAAACTTTTATGGTTGATCAAAGAAGACATCAAGATAAACAAAGAGGAGGAAAAAGGCATTAAGTGATTGTAAAATTAAAGAGCAATGCAGAGGAACGGGACTTTATAGGACTTCTGTAAGTACTTTCAGCAAATGTAATTTTTTGTGAAATACCAAGTTACCAGTTATAGATCTTAATCATTCAGATCCATTAAGAGATTGTAAAATTAAAGAACAAACACTGTTAAAGTTTTATATCTGAATAGATTTAGACCTAAAAAACAAAAGACTTGATGACTAAGATCTGAAATCTAAATAAGAGTAAAACCTTCATTGACTGCAAACAAATGAGGTCTTACACTATCTCCTTTTCATTACTAAAAGAGGAAATTGGATGAGCTCTAGTAAAAGAATATTGTGAAGGATCATCAGACTAAAGTCACCCATCTCTCCCAAAGTAACAAGTTTTGAAACTTAACAATGAGGTCTTTCGTCTCTTGTAAATGTTGGACGGTTGAAACAAGCATTAATGAAAATGTACTTACGATTCAGAAGCTGAAGATTTCTTGTACCCCTGCCACGAGAGAAAATAAACCACAAGATCTTACTCAATCAGCAAAGAATCAAATAGACATTTTAAAACAAGAAAAAGGAATTAAACAATAGTTTTTTCAATAATAAAAAAAACGAGAAATCCCCGAGGGTCACTGGCTCATGATTCGAAACTCGGTAGATAAGGAGTCAGACCCTCTGTCCTTCTCCACTTAAATACCAGGAATTTGTCTAGAGAAAGGTTCGACCCGTGATGTGTGCTTAACCTACACATCATGGATTGTGCTCTTACCATTAGACCAAAGCCCTGGGATCAGAACTACATAATACCTCAACATGCTACTTTATCTATCAAATGAAAATTGGAGAGCCATCCTGTGGGTTTTAACACCTAACAATGAAAACTATTGAAAGGAACAAAATTCTAAATAAAACTTCCCACACAAGACAAAGTTAAACACACCTGTAGTTTCGAAATATGTTCAGGTTGACCCCCCCTCACCATACATAAATTTCCCTGAAACAATTCATCAAAATGTTAGCAATGCTTCACCAACATCATGTCAAAATGCAGTAGCCTGCAGTTAATCTCTAAGGACAAATATTGGAAAAAAGAATAAAGCATGTGGATGACTAAAAAGTTCACCAAATCTCCATTATAGAAACATACACCGAAAAATACATCTGAAGATATCAGCAATAACCCATTTGCCAACATAGTCAATAACTTGAATTCATGCAATTCATAAGGAAATACCTACACTAAACACATTATGCTTTTCATAGTAGTGTTATGAGAACTCCAAAGTTCTACTTTGTTGGTCCTTTACCAGGCCTTGTCACAATTTCTTGGCAAAGTCAGTGCACACAAAGGTTTATTTACCTATAGCATCACAAATAACTTTTTTCTCGAGGAATTAAGATCTCTTGGAGACTTAAAAAGAATAGAAGAAAATGGCATTTTCAGATCTCTTATGTGTAAAAGTGAAGATCACTTGTAGCTTGTAAGAAAAACATAAAACTAAAAAAATTTGCAAGTGACCTAAAAAGCCAATTCTCCCTTTTTTCTCCATAACAAAGAGGTCACAAGTTAGGTCATTCACAAAAGTTTGGTTATGGTTTAAGTAAATAAAACTGAAGTAACATCATACAAAATAGTACTAGTCGTTTTTTCGCAATACATATGAAGCAACTTAGCACTTCTCCGAATTGTCAAGGAAGATTAGGTCACTAGAATAAGCGTAGAAGAGTAAAGAAAGCACCATATTTTTAATAGAAAAAATAAGATATCTAGCTGACTTCTTACTATTACCCTTCTCAGCTAAAAGCATTGTCTATGGCTCAACAACGAAAAAAATATATGGCCCGTTCTGACTGTCAACTTTCCTGATGTGCCAAAAAGCTTGTTAATCATGTACTGCTCATAGTACTTCCACTTTGACATCTTAAGATGCCATGTTAACTACTTTGGTTTAAGTGTTTTCTTACAAACTAATTAATTCAATACTCATCTTATATCAGAAAAATTCAGTACTCATCCAGTCGCATCAAGCTTAAGCATCATCTTGCAACTATATGCTAAATGCTCATCTAGTCAGTTCATGTTTTAAGTATTGTTCAATAATTGTTCAGTTAGGATTTTGAATGGCGAACCCCCTCCCTCCCTCTCAATGAGCCATCCTCTGATTTCACAGCTTTATTTTCTGCTATCTTATACTGTTCATAATCCTAACTTAAAACTCTCTGAGTAAATAATTATCAATGGAGCAACTTCATTTCAAGGTTGAGTAACTGGAAACTGGATATTAGGGTCAGAGTAAAGCATCAATTCAGACTTTACAAGAACAAATCTCCCAGATATTGATGGATGAAACTTGGATGTGATATTTGCACAGTTGGTGTCTAGGAAACGGAGCAAGATATTAGCAGTCAATTGAAACCTTCAAAGTGACTTCAGAAAATCCCATTAAAAGAATTCGGAAGTGGTCATCACAGATATGTGCAGTAAACAACAAAACTCTACCACCATACAAATCTTTCAGCTTATAGAACTTTGTCGTTACACTACAATGATCACGAGGTTACACCAAATAACAGAAAATTTGTAAAAAAATTGTTCTTTTTCAAAAGTAAAGACATCTTAGCCTAATCCATAAGCTTGCCAGATCACAGTGAGAAGAAAAAATAACCACTACATAGCGGTTTAGGAGCATCCAATGTAGAATTGACATCAGAGATAGTAGGGCTAGTCAATTAGTGAATCACAAACTTCTTGACTTTTAAATCAAGGTATCAACTAGCAGCATAAAAACATCAACAAAAACTAAATACACGGCACTCTTTAAAATAGTTCAAATTTAAATCATAACTGTCATTTAGACAGTAAAAACTTTATTGGAGGATTTTCTTATGGAGCATAGAGTCTGCCGTCCATCTTCAGCTCTTTCTACTTATTAGTTGGCCTTACCTCCCAGAATTTGACATAACCTGATGGAGCTGATGGTACTGTAGCCAATGTTTGCTGCTGAGACAGAGACATGTTAGCCTCTGCACTGTTATTCCTGCCAAGAGGAATATTTCCGGCAAAGATTGGTTGTTGATTCATAACTGAAAGGTAACGGAAAAGAGTCAGAGCTCCTTCAACAAAACTCAGTGAATCACTAATATATCATAAGATGCTCTACATGAGATTTATGAACCAACAACTATCGACATTGAAGAAGTTTACATATGTTACAGAAGAGATTCATTAATTTTGACTTGCATTAATTTGAAGTGAAAAGTAAGACGGTATTCATGCAGAGATACAACTCAACCCAACATCAGAAAAGGGCAATGATATATGAGGTTAAGAAGAAGAAAGGAAAAGGTCCGACTACTTTTATGCCTCAAACAATTGAGACAGGGGGGTGGATATACATTAGACATGTATTAGGCTATTAGCAATAGAGGAACTGTATCCATTAAGCAATAAGTCATCTATCTAACAGGTCTAGCACAACACCAGCAGTTGAAACAAATTAATCAGCAACAGCATAAGGAAGAACAAAATGGAAAAAATAGAGTGAAAGCATTCACATTAATCCTGAATTGTGATGGTTCACTATCATCATTTGGCTTTTATTCTGTCTGGATTCGATCAAGAGTAATGAAAAGTTTAAGATGTTAAACCCAAATTATATCCAGCTAATAAACTTCTTCCAGATATGGCAGATCTGCTGTGGTATGTCTAACTTCATGGTGCTGCAGTTGTTGTCAATCGCTCCCTTTCATTCATCATTTAATTATGGACTTCTCCTCTAGAGGGTACTTCTCATTTTATATTCACAAAATAATCTTCTTTCAACAGAAAAAGGACATCTAAAATGAATCAGGCATATCTATAACACTATCCAGAGAAAACATTCATACCAGGCATGTATGCAAGAGAGAGTTCCAGAATTTGCCTGACCTGATGGATTAGAAGTTGCTGCTGGACCGGAAACTGGAGGCACAGAAGACATATCCATTTCAACCAGGGTCTGGTTTGGCGCCAAACTTTCCATTTCAGTGTGACTGAAAGCAGCACAGGCCTCACTGAAATTCTCCGAAATTAATACAAGAAAATTTGGATTCTTAGACGTATCAACAGGCGGGGCAGCTGCTTGTCGATCGCGTTTTCCCTGGACCAAGACAAGTTTGCACTTAGTAAAGGTAACTAAAATGAAGGGGCAGTATGTTTCCTACTTCAAATCAGCAGCACTAAAACATAACCAGGTTAGCATTTGCATGCCAAGTCAGCAGGATTTAAATTTATTCTTCTGAATGATGAAAGGATTTAAAGACAGAAATCATGACCTAGTATGTCAAGCAAGAACATTAGCATGGGGAATTTCAAGATATCAAAAGAGAAACCAATAACTTATCCAAAATTCCCTAAATGGTGACAACTTTAAATTGGAAACAAAGTTTGCAAGAACCTACTTTCTGGAGCACTTGGTAAATCTTTACTTATGATAAACAAGCACCATGAGTTTGAAATAATTGTGACTATAAACTTCACCCATAGATCACCTTTCTCTATTGAAGACAAAACAATAACAAATGATAACGGCGTGTAGACTAATAAATAGTGGTGGAGCAAGTGAGTAATTGAATCCACTCCATTGAAAAAATGTACTATGCATATAGGACAATAACAATTTTGTTTGGTTATATATAAGCTGTGGAATCCCTTCGATAAGGAAAAAGTTTAGTGAAGTTGCAACAAACATTCAAATCCCAATGTGACATTTTATTGTTTAATTGAAACCCCCTGGTATAAATCCCTGGCTTCGCCACTGCTACCAAATTCGGATTTGCTATCCTAAATCCATAGTTTTGAACAATTGGGATGCTCCTGATGGCTTAACCACCCAAGCAAAAAACTTAAAAGAAGAGTTCCTCTACAACATTCCATGCAACTTAAGACTATGTGCACTCATTAAAAGGGAAAAAAAAACTATATGGCATCATCACTTTACAGTCTGTATCTTCAACATTGAACTATTATAGATGAGTCCCAAGTTTAGCAACTCTTTAATTGAAAAGAGGGTGACACAATTAATCCTACAGGCTACAGGAGTTTGAATGGACAAGCAAAAAGTAAGTACTATGTATCACTTCAACATATTGTCAACAGGTTCTGACCCTAAAAACAAGGGGAAAAGCTCAATGAAAAATTGTCCATAATTACCGCATTATATATAGCTCTTAATTTCAGAAGCTTCCTTGGGCATATAACAGAGAGGGAAACAGAGCACTGCAAGAAAAGAAAAACATTTAGCGGAGGAATATGAGGGAAGCACCATGGTTTTGAAGAGAAAAGGGTTATCAACCAGTACCTGAGGAAATGCCCTTGCAACTGTCTCAGCATCAGCTAGTCGACGACTGGTATGTGCTTCAATTTTTCCACTCTGCTCCAGATTCAGCATAGCTGGATAAAAAACTGGTGTAGGCAATGGATAAGGGTTACTTGCAGCAACAAGAATGCAATGTCTTTGCCCATCAGCATTTTGTTGAGTTTGTTCGCTTCCATTGAGTGAAGAAAACATCTGAATGAAAAATCAGTCAAGTGAATATATACGTGCAGTATGAGGAAGAAACAAATTTGTGTTTTGCAGAGAAAGGCTATGTGAGCAAAGTAGGAGCAGTTCAGGTTACATTGCGCTCCAACATAGAAAGAAATTACATCCACTATATAATCAATTCCTCCTACAGTACGATATAGGTCGATAACAAACTTGGGGCTGTTAGTATTGGCAAGCATTTGTCTGGTTTTTATACCAAACAATCACAGTGACCAACTCCAAAAGAAAACAGCACATTGGCATTTCTGTTTCAACATCAGAAGCTTTTGTGACTTGTTGGCTTTACCCCAAACCCACCCCCTCTTCATCCTTCAACCCATTTCTGTACACTTCTTTTCTTGGATCTTTCTGGTCTTTCTTTTAAAAAAGAGTTTTGCTTTTCCCAATTCATATCTACTAGTTTATACAGAAGAACCTTTAAATAGGAGGTGAAGAGGCTTAGTCAGTTTAAGTCTGATTTAAACTAAAAGCACTTTCTTTTAATAAATCAAATTTCAATGCATTAATCACCAGTATGGCCCCAAAGCATGTGTACGGAAGATCATTTAAGTACCATCATGTATGTAGACTACTCTTGATCTCCTGACAAACCTACTCATCCATCTATAAGAAAAAGGAGGCATTTCTTTATTTATTCACCAATTTTGATAATCATATGGACCTCACAGAACTCCCAAGAAAGCAAAAGAAAGCACAAAGAGGAAAGTGTGTAATAGAAAATAAAATAGTACGAGATGCGTATACTAAGCAAAACAAAACTACTGCTCATAATATCAGAAATGCTCATTTTCAAAACATTAAAAACAGTAAAACACACCATCAATGCTTCAGCAAGGCCTTCTGCAGCTGCAACATCATTGAAACCACCGCCTGAGAAAGGTAGAGCTGATAGCCACTGGAAAAACAAATCTATGTCTCTTGTCCAGCCACTTTTTTGTAACATGCAAGCTGTGTAAGAGATGGTGAAACAGAAGATGGAAAAAAAAATGAAATGTCAACCAGAAAGAAAAAAGAAAAGGCTGTTTATTCTAAAGCAAGGAGAGGTGAAAGAAGCCTCAAAATATTAAATTAGGACGCATTACCCCCCATCAAAGTTTTATAAGCCATAAGCTATAAGCCCATCCAGTTCTTTTTCTACTTCATGGCTCATGCGAATAACACAAATTTAACAAATTCTTTTGTTGCAATAAATATTTGACATACGGAATCACATACTGAAATATTTCTCTAAACAAGGAGCACACGAGGATCAAAGAATAAGATCGTTCTAATAACGGTGGAGTGATGCCAACTATACAAAACAGTCCATAAAATGCCCATTAAGATGATTCACCGACTAAATTTCAGCCATCCAGAGATCCTGATCTATTTGAAAATTGCTCCACATGTTTGTTCTTTTTTCTAGTTGAGATTGAGACAGGGTCTGAAGAAGGTTTTTCTATGTGAATGACACAACTACTGTTCATACTACTGTTCAGCCAAAAAAAAAGGTAATTAAGAACAAAATGGATACAAACCACTGTAGGAATCATGCACATTAAAGACCACCAACAACAGCTCTACATCGCCAGCAGATGGGTTCTGGAATTTCAACAGAAGAAAAGTAAAATTAGCTTAAAAAAACATAAGAAGTTAATTATCGCCTTCAACTCATGTTGTAATGGAATATAATCTCCTCCTATTCAAGTAAATAGTATTTGGACATTACAATCACTGTCATGGAATACTAAAAATGAAAAAAAAAGGTTTACAAGATGAACAATATGAATTTACAAACCTGTTCTATTGAATCAGCTTCAGCGAAGGACCTGAAAATTTTACAAAAGCCTATAAGCCAAACACAACATATATTGACATTTCAAATCAAGATATAGTTTCACAGCATCAAATTAAGATTTAAAGAAAACAGAAAAGGCTATTCCAACAGTATAAAACTCTCAACTTTCTCTCTTAAGTTATAGAAGCAGGCAATTAAGGATCTAAAACAACCATACTATCGGGGGAAAACGATTTCAAAAGATCTAGGAGAAGCAAATCTTTGAATAGTCAAGAAGCACCACAGTTGTTGATGTCGCGGAACAGTCAATTTAGTGTACAATCATCACAAGGGTATTTTTGAAAAAATCTCATTCTCTCAGTGGGATAAGCCTATGAAAATGTCTACAACACCTACACTCCCGCAATAACAATGTTCTAGAAGCTGGTTTGATTGAAAAACCAAAGCAAACAATGGCTTTGAAGAACCCCAAACCAGCAGCATATTCAGTAGTCATTCAAGTGAAAGCTAATCAGTTCACTCCTCTAGCTAAAATCACTAAAGTTTAACAGAAAAAACCCTGAGACCGAATGGACGATAATTGTTTGCCCTGTAGCTGACGAAAGAAAAACTTATGTGAGTTTTAATAACCTAAGATCACCCCTTACAAGAACAATTGCATAAAAAAAAAGAGAAACAAAACAAAATAGGACATAAAACATTTCAAAACAAGGAAAGAAAGTTATAAAGCTATTGGATACTATATGTCATCTAAAAATCACCCTTGAAAAGGAGAGCAATAAAAACTAATTTCACCAAAATTAATCGTCGACACGACTCAATTCCAATAGTACAACCACACCAAAAAGGAAATAAGCTTCACTACATTGATAACAGTAAAATAAATGACAAATCAATTCATTTCATCTTATCTATGTTTGCTTGGATAGTTTTCTCTTGACTGATTAATGAATTTTTCAGTTTCAAAAAAATTCATTAACCAGTAAAGAGAAAACAATCATAGCAAGCATAGATCAAATAAAATGACGGGGTGTATGTGGATGAGACTGTACCGAATCATTTTCTCGAGGTAATCAGAAATGATTGTTTTCCAGAAAGGTCCCATGGCACCAGTGCCTTCAACGACAACAATTAGCTGTTTTTTCATCATGCCTGCTTTGCTAATGATTCTACAGATTGATTGTTGTTCGCCGCCTATGAATCTATTTATTAGATGGTATACAAGTTCAGGGATAGGGTTTAAACTGAAAATGTATGTATAGACATCGAAATTTTTGCTTGGATTTAAGATGGGCCTCTACAAGACTTAGCCCAATCCATGTTCTTCAAACCCAGAGGTCCGTTAGAGGTTGTTGGAGATTTGGATGGGCCTCTACAAAAATCATAAATACATTTTTGTAGAGGTCCTCTAAAACGTGTTTATAATTCTTATAGAGGCCCATCCAAATCTATAAGAATCATAAACACCTTTTTGTAGAGATCCTCAACGTATATAATCTGGGTTTGAAAAACATGGATTGGGCTAAATCTTGAAGAGGCCCATCTTAAATCCAACAAAATTTTGATGTCTACACATACATTTTCAGTTTAAACCCTATCCCTGAACTTGTATACCATCTAATAAATAGAATTATAGGCGGCGAACAACAATCAATCTGCAGAATCATTAGCAAAGCACACATGATGAAAAAAAAGCTAATCGTTGTCTTTTAAGGCACTGGTGCCATGGGACCTTTCTGGAAAACAATCATTTCCAATTACCTCGAGAAAATGATTCGGTACAGTCTCATCCACATACATCCCCTCATTTCATCTATGTTTGCTATGATTGTTTTCTCTTTACTGGTTAATGAATTTTTTTGAAACTGAAAAATTCATTAATCAGTCGAGAAAAACGATCCAAGCAAACATAGATAAGATGAAATAAATTGATTTGTCATTTATTTTATTGTCATCAATGTAGTGAAGCTTATTTCCTTTTTGGTTTGGTTGTTCTATTGGAATTGAGTCGTGTTGACGATTAATTTTAGTGAAATTATTTTTTATTGCTCTCCTTTTCAAGGGTGGTTATTAGATGACATACAGTATCCAATAGCTTTATAACTTTCCTTTCTTGTTTTGAAATGTTTTATGTCCTGTTTTGTTTTTTCGTTCTCTTTTTTTTTTTCTTTTTTTTGCAATTGTTCTTGTAAGGGGTGATCTAAGGTTCTTAAAACTCACATCAATTTTTCTCTCCTCCGCTACAGAGCAAACAATTACTGTCCATCTAGCTCCAGGGTTCTTTCGGTTTCACTTTAGTGATTTTAGCTAGAAGAGTCAACTGAGTAGCTTTCGCTTGAATAACTACTGAATATGTTGTTGGTTTGGGTTCTTCAAAGCCATTGTTTGCTTTTATTTTTCAATCAAATCAGTTTCTAGAACATTTTTATTGCTGAAGTATAGGTGTTGTAGACATTTTCATAGGCTTATCCTATTAAGAGAATGTGATTTCTCCAAAATACTCTTATGATTTCCCCAAACCTCTTTAAGAGGCCCTCTTGTACTAAATGATGGAAAAAGCGGTTTTAGGAGTATATTAAGTCGTTCAAAGTTGCAATTAGTGAAGTCGGGTACCATGGTGGTTTCTCCTCTCTTGTTTGGAGATGATGCTTTGGTGTTCTCTGATGCAAATGAGATCCAGCTAGACTTCCTTGGGCAAGTCTTGAATTGGTTCTAGGCGGTGTTAGGGCTTAAAATTAACCTCAGAAAATGTAAGATCATACCCATTGGTGCAATGAGTAATATTCGCATGCTTGCTGAAGTTTTACAAGGTAGGGTAGGGTTCTCACTACTACCTACCTTTGTTTACCTTAGGTGATTCGAACAAGGATCTTGGTGTTTGGAATCTGATTATTTGGAGGGTAAAAAAGAGGTTAGCTAGTTGGCAGAAAAGATACTTATCCAAATAAGGCACGGAAGTGCTTATTAAAAGCACATTATCGAGTATCCCTACTTATTGTATGTCACTGTTCAAGGCACCAGTCACGGTGATTGGTAAACTAGAAATATTGCAAAGAAATTTCCTTTCAGATACAGTGGATGGGACAAAGGAATTTCACTTAGTTCGTTGTGAAACCATGACATCTCCTAAGCAGTAGGGAGGGCTTAGGGCCAAGACTTGAAGGTTTTTAACAAAGTACTTTGGGTAAATAATTGTGGAGATTTATGTTACCTTTATCAAAAAAAAAATTGTGGAGACTTTTGGTGGAGGAAGAATATTTATGGAGGGAGTTGATTATGGATAAATATGGTGTAACCGAAGGAGGATGGAGAACAAATGGGATCACAATGTCTTTCGGGTGTGGTGTGTGGAGGAATATAATGAAAGGGTGGGATGCATGGGAGTAGAGTTAGATTCCGCGGGCAAATATGGTGTGGAGGAGTGGTGCTTAAGGATGAATTTTTGGTGTTGTATAGAGTCTCTTGCCAGAGGGAATCATCTATTTAGCAATTAGGGAACACAAGGAGATGGGAGTTTTTGGGATATGAAGTTTAGGAGGAATTTCAAGGATTGAGAGGTGACCGAGTTTCAAAGATTCCAAATTTACTCCAAAAGCAAGGTGAGCCAATTGACAAGTGTGACCCTTGAGTTGGGATCTCAGGAATAACAACTCATTCTTAGACCTTAGTTAAGTTCTTTTATGAGAACTAGAAGCTCCTAGTTAGGACAAAGGTTAGTTTTCCACATACTTCGGTCTGGATTCCTAAGGTGTCGAGGAAGGTGTGTTGCTTCACGTGGCTAGGCTACTAGAGGGGTTATTTTGACGGCGGAGAATCTTAGAAAACGAAAGGTGGTTTGCATGATTTGGTGTTGGGTAATGCAACATACTGCCTGTTGCGAGGCCCAAGTGATGAGCGGGGCCCGTGTCACTCATGGACAGACATAGAGAATACTTGATGAGTTTGGTTAAGAAATCAAATTGTGCCCTTTTTATCTTTTGACATACAATAAGCACTTGATGCTCTCTTGACAGAAGAAGCAAACCACAGCGAAAAATATTGTGGATTAAGCACCAAAATTTGTCAAAAAGCTACCTTTTTCGAAAGTCCTATGTTTTCAGCAAACCCCTTCAAATATCCCAAGTCCAAACCTAGAAAAACCCCACTCTAATCCTCTTCAAGAAGCTCCAGTCAAGGTATCTGTTGAGCCAGAAAAAAGCTCAAGGTCAACATCCAACTTTGTTCTTGTTTCTTAATGTATTTCTGTATTCGATGAGCTCATACGAACATAGTACGATATAACTTCGCCAAATGTAAACTAATTAAATCAAATCACACAAAATGCAATACATATAATCATATACATTGCAAACATAATTAAGAAATTAAACATTATCCTTGGACCTCTCCTCGCTACCATCTTAAGCTTTTGGATGAGATCGTCATACAAATTAGCACTATAGCATATGAATATTACTAAAATTGACTGTCATCCCGAACTCAATTCCAATAAAATAAAAAAAACACAGAACCAAAACAGTATAGTAACATGTTGCTGATATGAGTGAAATTGCATCGCCTAAATGAGTACCGTATGATTTTGAGCCGGCGTAATTCGAATCGACTCTTTGCCGGAAAGTTCCAATAATTGCACCGCCGCACAAATGAACAACGATGAACTGTTTGTCCGCCATGTTTGCTTTGTCGAAGATTCTAGAAACTGAATACAAATTCCTTCGCTGGTTGGTTCTATCAAACTACATAGCAATATCCATGAGCGATTAGCGAAGATTTTGAGCTTTTTCAGGTTTTTAAACCTTTTCTGATGAAGAAGGAAAAAGAATGACGGGAGCGAATGTATGCGTGAATCTAATTAGTCAAACTTCTTCTTTTTTTGTTTTCCAAAAAACCCACATTGGAGCCCCCGAGATTTAGTTAGGAAATCCCACATCCGGTAAAGCGCTCTTTAACAAAGGCGACTTCATATGGGGTCCCATTTTATGTGGCACTTTTCGAATTTCAAGATTTAAACAAATTTATCTTTGACCGTAAATTTTTCATACATTTTTTACACATTTTGAATTTTCAATTATTGTGACTTATAGTACTTTTTACGTAGTTTACAAATATATAAATTTCGTTTCAAAAAAATTGAAGATTTCATGCGCAAATTTCTGGTCAAACTTAAACAGTTTGACTCTCGAAAAATGAAAAGTGTCACATAAATTGGGACAGAGGGAGTAATTTTTTTCTGAGAAACTAACCAAATACTTTTAACTTTTTAAAATAAACATTTTTCAAGAAAAGAAAAGGAAGACACCTTTAGCTTCCTATAAATTTGGCCCAATATGTTAACATTGAACATTAGGGCCCATTCAATTGGCCTTAAATCTTTAGTTTTAGCCATCTTTGAGTCTGGTGGCCTTTATTTCAAAAAGATGGTGAGAAGCACTTTCTGGTTAGTTTTTGAAATAAATGCAGCCTAAATTTTCACTCAATAATAAACATAAAATATATTTTCTTTAAATGATAAAGAAAATACCATGAGTTGGGTTAGCTCAACAGTATGTATTTTGTAGTTTTGTCATATTTCTACTAGTACTAGCTTATATGTTGGGGACGGAGCTTGAGAACACAAGGCGTTCATGAGAATTCTCTTCACATACCTATTACCTCGTATGGTATTATATATCAGATGAAACTAGAACTGATAAATGTCGTGACTATTTCATCGGATATTTTATTATTTCGTGAAGTTTTTACTATATAGGTATCTTTTTTGTGGAGATTGTGTAGTAAACGGCCATCTTTTAATAAAAAAAATTCAACTTATATATGGAGCTTTAGAATCATACTACATATCATTTTTAGTAAACTTTATATATGGAGCTTTAGAATCATACTACATATCATTTTTAGTAAACTAAAAATTTTGTGAGGAAATGTGAAATCACGTTGCAATTTTATAAATTATTGTCAATGTTGAACGATAGCTTAATGTTCTATCTAATAAGATTAAGCAATATAGAGCAAACATTAAGTTGTAGTCTAATGTTGTCCGAAATAATTAATATTTTTTTAGAGATTATTTTTGCACAACATTTAAAAAATAGAGCCAAGTCTAAATAATGGCTTATAAAAAAGAACATATTACATTAGACGGTCCATCACCTCATGACACTCATATATCAACCATCTAACACGATAACTGAATAACTTTATCTATCAAAATTAAATAAACAAACAAAAAGGAAAGAGCAACTTTCACATATAGCAAACATAAAAATCATATTTGTATGTTATAGCTATAGTTTGCATAAATGCGCTCCATAGCAAATTTTATGTTTGCTATGGAGCTTTTGATTTGTATAATTCGCTACAAACATCCAATTTTATACAAATTGTTCAGTTTTGTATAAATTCATATATACACTGTAATTTGTATAATAAGATATGTATTTGTATAATTATAAGTGTATAGGACGAAAATATATGTATTTGTATTTGTATATACACTTTTCTCTCGCTTTATACAAATACAAACACATTTTATACCGAAATGTATAAAATGGCTAATTGTATACCGAAAATGGCTAATTGTATACTGAATCAGATGACAAAAAAAGGGGATGTTTGCTGCGAATTACAATTAAAATAAACTATGGCTATAACATTTAATTTGAATTAATAGTTTGTTATTTCATATAATTTTTCCAAAAGGAAGAGCAACCACCTATTTTTTTATTTTTTATTTTTTTTATGCTCAACTTTGAATTTCGATCTCTAATAACTTCTACTTATTTTAGATGCATGAATAACTCTCATACTTTTTAAAGATAAGCCCTAAAAATTCAATATGAGATAGGGAATTAAGGATGCCAACTACTCACAAATTCTAAGATCCAAACCCCACATTCATATGAAAGGCCATTCATCATATTGATCTCTTTTTTGGGGTTTGGGGGGGGGGGGGGTGGCAATGTGACTTTTGCACTATAGTATTATTATAAAATATTTTGTGCATGAAGAAACAAATTAAAGTGCCTTCTTATGAAATGTCTTTCCATAATTGTGCTTCTTTTTGGCTCTTAAAGGACCTAAGGTCATTTCCTAAAATGGTGTCCCTATTTATTTTATTAAAAAAAATCCATTTTAGTACTTTTGGAAAAAATTAATCAGACAGATCAAAGATTCATTATTGGATATGATGCCACTATTTTATTAATATATAGCACACCTTTTTGTGTGCCAGCTTCAAGTACTTAGCAAAAATTCTTTTGTATTTTGTTTTTCTTTTAGATAATATGGTTTTTGTATATTATTATTTTGAAAGAAAAATATTTTTATAAGCTAGACCGACTATTTCAAAAACACTTATTATAAATTGGTTATTGATAAAAAATAAATTTATAATCAACGTTTATATATTATGATTCTAGTGGTGCATAGGATATCATGCGTAGATTTTCAGGAATTCAATAATTTGTGTAGATCCTAATTTTTATATTGAGAAACCCATACAAAATAACTAATTGATGGAACTAAATTCAACAAAATAAGCTCCTGATCTAGTTAACGATAGAAATAAAATATGCTTAAGGTTTGTTGTACTTCTCGTTGAGTGTTTGATCCTCCTTGCTTACTTACAATAGAATTTTTATTTTAAAAAGTATTTAAATCATTAAGAATCTATAAACTTTAAATTTTGAATTTGTTTCTGTACGAAATTCTATGTTTTGTGTGTTCGTGACAACAATAATAGAAAAATAAAAACAGATAGGATAGAGGCCCATTAACTATAAGAGATATACTTATCTTCAGATTAAATATTTTAAAGAATTATAGTTCTATGGAAACCCCATTGTTGTCCACATAACAAGAAGGCATTTTGAAAGAATATGCCATAGGCCGGCGGAGCAACAACCGGTGAAGGTGGGTTATGTCGTTGAACACGCTTCATCGAAAAATTAATTAAATCGTATTGATAAATTATAATTTTTGTATTCATATATTCGGACATATTTCTTTCCCTTTTTAGAGTTTAATTAGTATTATTCTTTCTTTTCCTTATTTTTAGATTCATATTATTATATGTTGTTTCACTTTGATATATATTATCTTGTTATTGTTTCAGATGAGGGTTTTTCAGAATCCACTTTTGTTCCTTTTTAAAAAGATAAGGTTTGTGTACATTCTACCATTTCTAAACCTCAACTATGAAATTACATCAAATTTTTTATTATTATTATTCTTAACGAAATTTCTGATTTTGCCGTTACTTAGACTTCCCTATTAGAGCATTTTTCACTCTCTTATTACATATCTCCTATTTACTTATTGATCATGATTCATGAAGGATACCATATGCTTCTATAGAACAATATCAATCAATGGTCTAACAAACATAACAGGGAATACAATTATTATTATACCTGCTTGAGGAAAATTTTGTTTTCAACCATTTGTATCAATCCTTTTAAAAAAAAAAAAATAGCGATAAACAAATTTTATAGCTATACACCAAAAATCATCGTTGAATTAGCAAAAATATAGTTATGGATTATCAGGAAAATTGTAACTAGTTCCATTTTTTTTTCTTGGTAGTGTATATTTAGGGGTACTACGGAGTATATAAGACTTTCAACAATTAACTAATTCACCTTTCGAATATATTTAGGGGTGGGGGCTTGCTTTGCCGGTTTATTAGTCTGTTCTCTATTTTTCTTTCTGTTGTATTCTATCTCATTGTATCACATATTATTCTGTAAAATTAAAAAATCACTATCAATACCTCGATCTAGGTCCAGAATAATCTTTTGTTCCATAACCCTGGTCTTGTAAGTGCATGCAAAGTTAGCTAATGCCTAATGGTCTATATATCTTCATCGACTAAGATGTTAATTAAGTTACGTGGCTAATAAAAGACTTCTTGCTAGTCAATAACAATGATACTTTGGTGAGAGGTAGTTGTCAAAATGCCATTAATTCGTACATTTATTTACTATATAGTAAAGTAAATTAGAAAACTAAATATATAATATTATCCCAATCTTATTGGTAGCTTGTTATTTAATCATGTATCTTTCAACCAACTATCAATTAGAAATATTCAATTAATAAAAATATTTCCCTTACCTAGCATTAGCGTTAGAAATGTGTAGATTTAGCCCAGATTTTAATCTTATTTTACGTTTGATAGATTTCACTAAAAAGGGGGGGTTGAATTTTATGAAATGAAACCATTATTTCAATTGAAATACTAGCTCTTCTAACTAATTTTTCAACTTTAAATTAAGTTGAAGTAGAAATAATCATATAAGATAACCATGATAGAGAGATTGCACTATTAAAAAACAATGAATGAATTAGCAATGGTCAAAATTTCATATTAATCTCATTTAACGATAGATAAAAAATGGGAAAAATTCATTTACCTAGGAGTTATTGATTAGCTTTGGATCGTTTAAAAATTATTGACATATTATGTAGTTTATTTCATATTTTCTAGTAATGTTGATATTCAAAGGCAGAGCTTAAACCTTTTGTGTCAATAGTGTACATTAGTTTTTAGTAATATTATTATGATAAAATATTTATATTAATGTAACATATAAAATTTAAACTGAAGTGTATGACGATGTTATCTCTATTTTTTCATGGATACGCCAAACAAAAAAAGCACAAAGACTTATCTTCTTCATTTTTTATATATATATTTTATTTTAAAAAAAGAAGTTTTTATAGATTAATTAAGTAGTCTAATTATCAACGAATATGGTACCGTAAATTAGGTTGTTTCCCTTTTAATTAGAGTCTCTGATTAAAATCTTGAAAAATCAAAAAATTCTTAGCAAAGAGTGCTTCTTTCCGAATGTAGTCCATATATATAGTAAAAAGAATATTCGGACACAACCTACTACATTGGGACCCAATCAGTGACAGCTGTGTCAGATCAACATTAGTGCGTTCTCATCACGCATTATGCCATGCGTCTTGGACACACGATTCTCTTTTGCCCCTTTGAGACACCAAAAGCCAACATTATTTAACGGAAATTGTAATAGCTCGATTGGTTAGTTATTGAAATTTTATTTTATTAACGATTGTTTGATTTTTCATCTCGTAATTCCGTCTTATCTCTCTTTTCCTATTCTCAATTTTTGTTTTTTTAAAAAAAAAATCATATGTCGAGGTGGATGGCGCGTGTAGGCACGCGCGGTGGAAAGATTCGTTGAAGTTTTGGAAGTGTTGTCGTGATTATTCTGAGCCAAAGAAACGGAGTATATTCCAAGCAAAAAAGAAAGTTCTAGAGTGGCTTTTGTTAAATTACATTTTGATCCTTCATATTTGTACATTTCGAATTTTTGACCTTTTTTCTGGTTTGTTAGTGTTAGTGAAGCCCCTCAATTTTTGTTTCATCTCTACTTAGTGAATCAATGTTACAATGTTAGTTTGTTCATCAATTGATTTATTGATATAAGAAATGAGCTTGAGAGTTCATGAGGTTAAGGTATTGTTAGTTGTACAAATGTGTAGTGTATATTGTTATATTAAGATGTTCAAATGGCGATGAGTTATCATATTGTATCGTAATATCACCTTGTTAGGTATGTCCTGAAACTTTAATAATATTTTCTAAAGTAAATTCACTATCGCATGTGAAAGCAGTAAAAAATGAATGTGTTCCTCATATAGATCTGACTCTATAATTACCTGGTGTGTTATAATTTGTGCTAGTTAACATTAGAAAAGAAGTGATAAAATAATACTCTCCGTTCACTTTTACTTATCATATTTTGACTTGACACACTTATTAAGAAAATAATCATTGATATAAGTATTTTACCAAATTGTTCTTATTAAATGATGTTTAATATTAAGTCTTGAAAAATGATTTGAAGGGTAAACATGAAAAAATATAATTGTCTTTTCTTGATATATCAAAAATGACAAGTAAAAATAAAAATATTTTTTTTTAAAGTGACAAATAAAAATAAATGGAAGAAATATAATAATACCAAATCTGAAGATTTTAGAAACTCAATAATTTGTCAATTATCTCTACCTTATTGGTGAAAGTTCAATTCTGCGTGTTGTAATTCATTTCCCCAACACTAATTCTAGTGGGGAAAATGAGAAATAGTAGTAGGTATGTTAAATGTGACTTTTATAATCTAGAAGGACAAAAGAGTAAAAAAGGTTTGATCTTATCTTGATAGTGTAATATGTAACGTCAATGCCAGCACACATTATTTTTTTATTTCATCATATAATATAATAAAAATATAAGAATCACTCTTTCGAATATTCACAACTCTCTAAAAAGCACGAAACCTAACCCATCAAAGATTCGTTTGTATGCGACGCCCCGACCTCGACCCTTCTCCCCACGCACCACTTTTCCAAAAAATTTAAAATATCATATAGTATATTTTTTTTTTGTTATTTAGTATTCGAAATTTATTGTCTCGACTAATTGAAATTACGTTTAATAAGTCCATTATCGAGACAAATGTTCTCTATTAAGAAATTCTTTAATTTTTTTAGATTTGAAACTACGATTTTTAGTTAAGGACAAAAGAATAAACAATCTGATCCATATCACTTGATATTGCCATTACTATTAAAAAGATACGAATTAATGACAAATACATATGCAGCTAAATAATAAAATTCATTACTAACTTTATTTAGAGATGAAATAGTGATTTAGTAACAAAATAGTGATGAAGCTCTTGGCTAATTAATTTTAGACTTTTGTAGTGCATATTTTTGTTCTGATTAATTCAATTCAAGGAAAAACCGCACCTTACTAAAAGTTTCTTTCTTTTAAAGGTTCAAATTTAAAATCGTAAATGAATTTTATCCATCAATCATACTTCTTTATAGTTTATGATATTGATTAGAGTAATTCATATTCATATTGTGCATGACTCATAATAGGAAAAATGCTATCCTTCCTATTAAATTTTTTTATATCTTCATGTTCAAATTCAAAATCTCATTCATCATATATCACACTTCTTTACAATATAATTTAATGATACAGGTTATATTAATCTAGATTCGTAAGACATAAAATTCTTATCAAAAAAATACTATTTATCTGAAGTATTTTTCATTTTCAAAATTCAAACTCGAACTCGAAACAGTTAGTCAAGAGTTAAGGACTTGATGGTCTAGCTAGATGTTTCTACATGTACCAAGATTAAAATCTTTTTTTATTTCTCATATACCAAGTTTATTCCCTTTTATGATTCTTCTTAGATCCCTTTATTCTTTAAATTTCCCATTCCGGATCTCTCTATGTTTATAACAAAAAAACAAATCAACTCTCTCATTTAAATCCTCCTTCTTGGTCTCCTCATTTCTCTCATTATAGCCTTTGCATAATATTAAATAAATTAACAATTATTTTTCTTGCATACTTTCCTTCTTAGGTCAATTAAATCATCTCACAAAAGCTGGAAAATTTCAAAGAAAAATTCCTTTTTCTTTACAAAGATGATGATGAACAACAACAATTTTTCAGAGAAAATGGAGAGATGTCAACAATATATTGATGCTCTTGAACAAGAAAGAACAAAAATTCAAGTTTTCTCTAGAGAACTTCCACTTTGTCTTGAACTTGTTACTCAAGGTAAATTTATTTTTTTAATAACTCACTTTTAATAGATTTTTATCCTAATCCATACAATATAACAAAACCCCATTTCTTCATTTTTGTAATTTTTTTTTGTTTCAAGATATGTATTATTCAAACAAAATAATGAAACCCCATTTCTTCATTTTTTGTGAGTTTTTTCTTCAAGATTCTATACTATTCAAACAAAATAATAAAACCCCATTTGTTTGATTTCTTCATTTTTTGTGATTTTTCTTTTTGTTTAATGTGGTAAAGATAAAAATTTGTGTTCCAAAGGCTTTATTCATTAAGTTTCTATACTATTTAACAAAATAACAAAACCCCATTTCTTAATTTTCTTCATGTTTTGTGATTTTTTTAGAAAAAATTATTTAACTTATCCTCTAGCATAACTCGAATACTCAATTACTAGTTAATGTAATGATGAAGGTGTTCAACCACTTGACCAAGCGTTACTAGTGATTCAAAAAAAATAATGAAACCCCATTTATTAATTTTCTTTTTTTTTTGGCTTTACAAACAAAATAACATTTCTAAAATTTATTCATTTTTTGTGATTTTAATATTAATTTTATTTTTTTGTTTGTTTTTCATGTGCAGCTATTGAGACTTACAAGCAACAATTATCTGGAACAACAACAGAATACAACCTTAATGCACAATCTACTGAATGTTCTGATGATGAACATACATCTAGTGATGTGCCTGTTTTGGAAGAATTTATTCCATTAAAAAGCACATTTTCTCATGAAGATGAAGATGAAGAAGAAGATGATGAAGAAAATCAATCTCATAAATCAAAATCTTTTATTATTAATAATAATAATAATACTAGTAATTCTACTAGTTCTAAGGATACAAAAAATAAAAAATCTGATTGGCTTAGATCTGTTCAGCTTTGGAATCAAACTTCAGATCCCACCCCAAAAGAGGTAATTAATTTTAGAAAAACAAATTAATTTTTTTTAAAAATAATTGTTGTCTAATTTTTATTTTTGTGGGGTTATTTTAGGAATTAATACCTAAAAAGGTGTCGGTTGTAGAAGTGAAGAAAAATGGAAGTGGAGGAGCATTTCATCCTTTCAAGAAAGAGAAAAATGCCGCCGCCGTAGAAACAACGCCACTAATTAGTGGCGTTGTTTTGGCGGCGACAGCTAGTTCCACCGTCGAAAATGGCGGTGGAAGTAAAAAAGAAGATAAAGATGGACAAAGAAAACAAAGAAGGTGTTGGTCTCCAGAGTTGCATAGAAGATTCTTACATGCCTTGCAACAACTAGGTGGCTCTCATGGTAATTATTTTAAAGATTTTTTTTAAATTCGAAACGAATTTTATTGTTTAGCGATAAAAGTTATCTGTCGCTAATTATTTGTATTTTTAAAATTTGTTTTTTGCAGTTGCTACACCAAAACAAATTAGGGAGTTAATGAAGGTGGATGGACTCACTAATGATGAAGTTAAAAGTCATTTACAGGTTTGTTTAAATGATTAATGAATATTCTAGATTTTGTCTTTATATTTATATTTATTTTTGTGCTCCTTTCTTTTTCAAAAAAGTATTTATTTATCTTTGGCAAATGTGAAACATGATAAACTTTGATGTATATCAAAATTTGGAGATTGGAATATTTATTTATTTTTGTTTGGTAGTGCAAAATTGATTAGGGGCCATCAACAAATTCTAGTACAAACTTGGATTATTTTGGATAGATAGACTCAAGAATTTTGGATAACTACACCTTTACTTTCCATATACATATATTTTTCTTTTAAATTCATAGGCAAATACATATTTGAATCGACTGTTTATCGAAAATAGTTTTTCTATATTCTCAAAATGGAAGTAAGATTGTAAAATTATGCTGAGTTTGTTGTTGTTGTCACTGCCGTTACGCAACTAAATAACAATATACATTTTTGTTATAGAAAATCTACAACTTTTGAGATTTGGTTTAGCTAAATTTGGTAAATGTAGCTGTATATGTATCTTTAGATGAGCTAAAAATCGAAAGGTACTTTGAATTTAGTAACTATAGTAAGCTTTCTAAAATTGTTTATACAAATCTACTTTTATATGGATACCAAATCAAGCAACATATATGTACACACCTTTCCAAGTTATTTACCACTAATTACAAATTAAAATGTACAATTTTTTACGTAACTTGATAGTGTAAAATTTCCTTTTTACATGAATATATATATACATGCATGATCTAAATATCGTTTGTCGTCTTTTCCTACAGAAATATCGATTACACACGAGAAGACCTAGTCCTTCATCAATTCACAACAACAACAACCAACAACCACCACAATTCGTGGTCGTCGGAGGAATATGGGTCCCACCACCAGAATATGCCGCGATGGCCGCTGCAGCACCAGCGGCCTCGGGCGAAGCATCGGGAGTTGCCAACTCAAATGGAATCTATGCACCTATTGCCACTCATCCAAAGGGTCCACTCCATGATCATGCATCGGGTGGAACCCTAAGGCAACACAACAAGTCGTCGCGCTCAGAGCGCTCCTCTG
>JAJONR010007259.1:0-48056 GCA_029582245.1 Solanum etuberosum
ATCCCCCCTCTCCCCGCCCAACAATCCCCTATCCTTTTATTTTTTTAAATTTATTTTATAAAATATTTTTTAAAATTCCTACTTCACCCCCCCCCCCTCCCAAACTACCCACCCACCCACTCATTTCCCCCAAAAAATAAAATAAAAATTCTACCACATCCTATTTAACCCTCTTCTCCTAATTTATTTTTATTTATTTTTTACAGTTTTCTCGTTTTGTGTTAGATATGTACATATATTTTTAGGAATATTTTTTCTACTTGTGTCCCGAATATAACATAAATAATTTTTTTTTCTAAAAAAAAGTCTTGCGGCGGCAAGTTAAAAGTATTTTCGATATGTATATATCTAACACAAAACGAGAAAAACATTGGAAGCGGAAGGGTAGGTGGAGTGGATAGATTTTTTTTATTTTTTAAATAAAATAATATCTAAATTAGTATTTGAAGGTGGGGGGATGAAGTAAAAAAAATTAAATACTTTTATGAAAGAAATTTAAACAAAAAAATTGGGGGAGGGGGGAGGGGGAGTGTACGGTGAGAGGAAGTGGAGTGGGGTATAAGAAAAATATTTTATATTTTATTTTATAGAAAAAAATATTTTTTTTGGGATAATAATTTTTAATCTTTGATTTTAACTAATACATAATTTATTTAGTTTTTGTCAAGGTGGAATGTTTTGTCTATGTGGAGTGTGATGTGACAATTTTTTTTAAATTAAAGAGAGTATATTACACACACCATGGTAAGAGTGTTATAAAAGAGAGAAGTATGTTTTTCAAACTAATAAGTAATAGTTTATGTATAAAACACACAATCTCAATAGTTTAGGCATGAAATTTTAAAAAAAAGATAATTTAGGTGTGTTGACACTTATCTTTTTGTTTTATCAGTCCTACTTTCTAATATTTAATCATTAGTGGTTGGTGCAAAATGCATTAGTGTCATCCTCCGTACCAATTACAATTGTGCCAAAAGTTCTGCAACATAAGCACATGATAGCTAGATTATAAATTCTAAACCCCCCTACCCCCAAAGAAAAAAAGAAAAAAAGAAAAGCTAAATGCATGTCAATTGTTCTAGACGGTAAAATTAACCGGACAATAGTCTCCTCTACCCTAAGCCACCCCTTCCCTCCCATCCATATACCCTTAAAAAGGAGGATCCTTCAATGCACATTCAGACATTAGATAAGAAAGTCTTCCAACAACCAAAAAGGCGACTTTGGAAAGTAAGATTTATTAGAATAATCATTATCCTCCATTTTATTTCTCTTTTGATGATTCTTTTACCCAACTAACCAATTGTCATAAATGGGCCATCAGTGCCTCGTTGATATGTTGTGTATTACAAGACTGATTTCTATATTACAAAATTGGGGATACTGTACAATGTACATTGGTAAAAAAAATGCACAAATTCTCCAAGAAGTTGAGACTCCTTGAGAAGAATGATTCTGCATTCCAGGACAAAACTCAATTTAAATAGAATGAAGATGCCGCAGTTCCAATATTATTGAACCTATGGCAGCAATTGCTCAAATTTCAAGTAAAATTTGGAGAATTGCGATGCCCATCAGCAAATTCTCTCACTAAACGCTTCAGAATTCTCCCCCCTTTACCTTGCATATGCCCATAATCACTTGTTCCTCCAACGTTTCGCCTGCTCTCAATATAGTCTGAAGCAGCAGCAGCAAGTGCTTTAATCCAGAGAGGAACCAAAGACTCTACTTCGCCATGCTTTAGGTACTCAGCTGGTAAATTGTGTACCTGGAAAACGATTATTGGTCACACAAAAGAATGTTTTGATACAACTCTCCCCACAAAACCATTGTCTCAATGCAATTCTCTCAACTTATCATAGTAGCTGGAAATAATACCACATCTGGAGAAGGAAAGAGAATCAACCTGCTAATGGGGTTGAAATAAGTGACAGACTAGCACACTGAATAAAGCTAATATGTAAGAAAAACATTTTTTCTTATAGAAGTAACAAATGATGACCATTTCATAAGGCTCATATAAGTGCTGCTTTCCTTCAAGGAAGTTTGCTGTGCATGAGCAGCAGGATCAGTTTTGATAAAATAAATGAGAAAGGCACTTAGGAGAGAGATAGATAAATAGTGATAGAGAGAGAGGACTGACTGCAGAATGGAGCCATCCATGTAAGGAATCCCAACAAAGATGAGCCTTCCAGGTGGTTCTTTCACTTAAACTGCACATAGCAGCCAATTGCTGCAAAAGTGTTGCAGACTTGTGAACCTGCTAAGGGAACAGTGTTAGCGAAAACGACAACATTGTCAAAAAGACCATAAAGATTGAAATCATCCAACTTTAGTGTTCAAAGACTCCTGCTTTTGTTCCAAATGGCTTAGGATGCTCCACAAATAATAGCGAGCCACTTGATCCTCATGATAATATTTCCTAGTAAAAAAGGATCCCATTCTGGCAAAATTGGTTCTACACTATCTTGCATATATGACAGTTGAATTGTAATTCAAAGATAAGACTCTAGCAACCTACGGCATACTTGCAAAATAAATGCTTTTGGTACAAAGCAACCTGCACCAAACTTGATTGCTACCACTTCTTTCTATAGTATCTCGAGGAATAGACATGAGCTGGTTCAATTTACCCTTGACATTGCAGAAACACCAAGTAAAGCATATATTAGGTTTGACACTAGGCCATCGCCGCTGTGAGATATGACTTGTATTGCCATAGCATCAATTGAACTATCAGAAATACCAACTATGCCTTCCAGTTCAGAACCATGCGCAAGGGATTCAACCAAAGCATTTAAGCCAGTCTCCAGGAAACCTGAAGCACAATATCAAGTTAAGAGTTTCTCAATTAGACTAGAATAACAAATCATTAGATGTATAGAACCACATTTTTACTAAAGGTCAGAATCAGAAGAAAATTTCGATATGATGAATAGGCCATACTCAACAGACATAACAAATCATGTAAAAAAATGTGAAAATTCATTATGGTGCACTATCTAATGGACTTCACAAGATTTAGATTATGGATAAGGATCTGATCAAGATATTTTCATGTTTCACTATGACTTGTGGTTCTCATTAATAGCAGATCGTATTGGAAATATTTAATGTAGCAAGTTTCGACATTTAACATATTGCTGGATAGGGAAGCAGAGATGGTTCAGTGACGACAGCCTAAGCATTTTTGTTCCAACCACCTTCAGCAGCTCAAGTAAGATGGACACGACAATTCATCAAGTTCACAAGTTTCAAGATAGAGAAACCTTATGGAATTTGACATTCAGAAGAAATCTACAAGATTGGGAGATAAGAGGAATTCTAGAACCTTATAGAATTATTATTCTATAACAAGAATATCATATAGTCCAAAGGGATAGTTGGAAATGCAAAGAGATGAAAATAAATTTATTTCAACAAAATTCTTCTTACACAGGCGACTAAAAATGTGAGGACACTAGTTTCCCACACCTACCAGTTTGGATTCTCAGAACGTCGAGAAAAAGCATGTTTTCTCACATTCTTTGCAGCAATGGGTCAATTTTAATAGCAGGAAACTTTTTAAAAAAAGATTAACAAACATGTGTCAATATGGGTGAAACAGAGGATTCAACATCAAGTTCTAGACTTGACAGGTTTTTGTTATCCACTGCATGGAAAGAGACGGTTCCATGTAGACCCCTTTGCCTAGATTGACCGTGGACCATTTTCCAATTTTGTTGGATGAAGCAGAGGAAGACACACAAATTCCCCCTACAGATCCGAGAACATGTTTTTAAGTGACAAACTTTGGAGATAGATGATGGGATGGTCATCCGGTTACTGACAAGTCAAAATGCCAAGAAATTGAAATTGTTGCAAGGGGAGATAAGTGTGTGGAATAAGGAGGTGTTTAGGAGGGTTGAGGTGAAAATGAAGGGGATTCTGAATGAATTAGGGAAGTCGATGATGGTTGGAGGGCAGAAGGACTTGGGAGGTAAGAGAGGAAGAGAGAAAAAAGGAATTGAAGAGGGTGTTAGCTAGTTTGGCCACTCTAAGAAACTAGTTGGAAACAAAAATTGAGGGCATTAAATTTGGGAAATTTATCAAACTAGTCAAAATTAGCAACTTATTTATGGAAAATAGCTATAGTTTCAAAATATTATAAACAAGAGCAATATGTTCTTTTTACAAAAAACACTTCCTCTCTCTCCCTCTCTCTTGCCCTCTCCTCTTTCCCTCTCTCTCTGTCCCCTCTCTCCCTTGCCTCTCCTCCCTTTCTCTTGCCCTCTTCTCTCTCTCACCCCCCTCTCTCCTGCCAATAAGAAGAAATACATTTAAATTTATTATGTATCAATTGTATTCAATCAAATATAAGTGAGAGTTTTGTATTTTATTTCAGTTGTATTCGAAAAAATGCATTTTGTACTTTTTGAATCAATTGTATTTGTATTCATACGAATACAATATGCATTTATATACACTCTGTCAAATGTATTTGTACCCAATCAAAGAGAGGATGAATACAATTGTATTCATTGTATTTCGAATACAATTGTGTTCGTTATACAAGATACAATGCAAAAAAAATACAAAATACAATCATCTCTCCTCCCTCTCTTGATCTCGCTCGCCTCTCTCCTCTTAATATGTATTCATTTTGATATAAATCAATTTGTATTTGTATTCTTTTTCTCCAAAATCAGCGAAAAAATACACTCTCTCCTCTCTCTCCTCGATATCGCTTGCCTCTGTCCTCCCCCCTCCTCTAACATTTTGCTATTATCTATAATTAAGCAAACTATATCTATAGAGTCCTATTTAAGGCCTAATGTTTGCTATTTTTGTAAGTTTCCCATTAAATTATGGTTGGAGTAGGGGAACTCTAATACTAATTTCTTTCAAAGGATAGAGGTGAAAAATAGGAGAAATTTTATAGAGATGATAGAGGTAGATTGGGTGGTGTGTACATGAGAGACTGTATAATAGGCTATAGTGGGGTTCTACCAAGTTTATTTATGGAAGAGGTAGATTGGAGGAAAAAGTCATGAGGGATGCAATTTAAGCAAATTTGGGATAAGAAGAGGGAGTGGATGGAGAGGGAAATTGGGAGGAGGAGGTGTGGGAGGTGGTAGAGAGTTACACAGGCTTGGATCCTATTTTTATGATATTTGACCGGACACAAAACTTAAGTAGTTAGTGTGCCTTGTGGATCATATAAGTGTTAATGGAAAAAACAATAAATAATGGTCAAGAAGTTGGCAATTAAAAAATATCCAATAAAATTAAAATTTGAAGAGAATAGCAGTCATGGAGTGGCTAACTGGGTTAACATTATTTTAGGGCATCAAAAATGGCTGAAGAATGGAGGTGGAGTACAAGTATCCCATAGTACAAGAACACGGGTGATATTCAGAATTACAACAACTATCGAATAAGAGTATCAAGTTGCTAAGTCACACTAGGAAAGTTTGGGAAAAAGTGATAGAGGTAACGGTGAGGAAATATGTGTTATTACCAAGAACCGATTTGGATTCATGCAGAGGCATTCAACTACATAAGCCATTCATCTCGTAAGAGATTGATGGAGTAGTATAGGGAGAGGAAGAACTTACATATGGTGTTGATTGACCAGTTATCAACCCTTAGCCAATTTTTATTTGCCTTGATGATAGATGAACTGATGCGGCACATCCAAGCAGAGGTGCCATGGTGTATGTTATTTGCAAATGACATCATATTAATTGACGAGATACATAGGGGAGTTAATGCTAGGCTGGAGGTTTGGAGACAGACCTTGAAGTCTATAAAGATTCAGGTTGAGTAGGACTAAGACAGTACTTGGAGTCAAGTTCAATGACGTAATTCATGAGGCAGATGTGGAAGTGAGTATTCAGACACAAGTCATCTCCAAGAGAAAAAGTTTCAAGTACCTTGGATCAATAAACCAAGGAAATGCGGAGATTGAAGATAATGTTACACATCGCATCGTAGCAGAAAAGATGAAATGGAGGTTTGCATCTAATGTCTTGTGTGATAAGAATGTGCCACCAAAACTTAAGGGTAAGTTTTATTAAGTGGTTCTTAGACTTGTATGGGGCAGAGTGATGGCTAGTCAAGAATTCGCACGTCTAAAAGATGAAAGAATGGGAAATGAGGATGTGAAGATGGATGTGTGCGCACACTAGGAGAGATAGGATTAGGAACAAAGATATTCTGTACAAGGTGGGAGTGACCTCTGTGGTGGACAAGAAGTGGGAGGTGAGTCCGAGATGGTTCAGGCATGTGAATAGGAGATGCACAAATGCCCCAGTGAGCCGGTGTGAGAGGTTGGCTATGGTGGGTATGATAATGCAGAGGTAGGCTGAAGAAGTATAAGGGAGAGGTGATCAGACAATAAATGACACAACTGCAGCTTACCGAGGATTTACCCTACATAGGAGGGTATGGAAGTCTAGGATTAGGGTAGACGATTATTAGGTAGTAGAGTGTTATCTAGTTCTCTTTAATTAGTATTATGATTATTACTCTCCAACTATCTTATTCTTTGTTTTTATTACTTGTTGCTTCTTGTGCTTCAGTTGTCGTATTATGTGTTGTTGCTATTGTCCGTCTCCATTATTTTCTACATGGCTTCTTTACTATTGTAGTTCCTTTTCTTACTGATTTTGATATGCATATTTGAGCCAAGGGTCAATCAAAAACAACCTCTCTACCTTCACAAGGTAGGGGTAAGGTTGCGTACGCACCACCCTCTCCAAACCCAACTTGTGGGATTACATTGGATATGTTGTTGTAAATTACAGAATATATATAATTGGTGGAATGATGTCAAACATTTTCAAACTCCCCAAATAGAAAGAGGGTACTCTCTCGGCTTGAGCTTTCCGGAGGTTTTCTTTTTAGTCTGGATAATGGGCTGAATAAATTTGTTTCAACCTCATCAGTTACAAGATGCAATGAATTCTTTTGACAAGTTTAGGTGCTAAAAATGCATATAATAGTGGTCGATATAATTAACACATACACGTGTGTGTGTATATGTGTGTTTGTATATATATATATATGGCTCTTGAGGTTGGGTTAGTTGATAACAATGGGTGTATGATCACTTCCTGCATTCTTTATGCATGCAGGTATGTGCAACACTTCAGGGAAAATGAGAAGTTTGATAGTTTTACATTTGCTTTCTTCCAACAATTCTGTAGCAGGGCCAAGGGGGAGGTGTTGGAGACTGTGGCGCCATTCTAATAGGTTGGAGATTTTGAGAGAAGTCTTAATGAATCTTTCACAGCCATCATCCAAGAAGGGAGGAAACACGAGTATCAAGGGAGATAGACCTATTAGTTTAGTGAGAAGATTTTATCAGATCATTTCAACGTTCTTTCTAATAGACTAAAAAAGGTCTCGAACAAGATAGTGTCTACTTTATAGAATGCTTTTGAGTAAGGTAGACATATTGTAGATACAACTTTGGTGGCAAATGAACCAGTAGACTCCGGAAGTAAGCTAGGAGAACTGTATTTATTGTGAAAGCTAGATGTTGAGAAAGCATATGTCTATGTCAACTGGAATTACTGGATTTCATTCTGCTGAGTATGAGCTTTGAGTACAAGAGGAGAAATGGATCAAAATTTTCATATCTATCGTCAGATACTCGGTATTTGTGAATGACCATTCATGTAGATTTTTTGGTAGTTCAAGGGGATCCAGACATGAGGATCCTAACATGTTTACAATAGTTGTGGAAGAGCAACAAGCAGAATGATGGATAGAGTAGTTGTATAGGGACATTTGAGCGGCTTCTCAGCAATGTTCAGAAGTCAAGGCATCATTAGAGTGACTCACCTATTATTCACGGATGACACATTAGTTCTTTTTGATGCTGATAGGAATCAATTGGAGTAGAGGCAGCAACCAAAAATCTGAGAAAGAGGATCACCTATGTTAGTTGGTGCTTCATTTGCGAAATTCGGGGAGGATGTGGACCACCTCCTATAGCATTTCCAGGTAGTTCACGAATATGCTGGAAGATATTGAGATGTCTTGGAATATAGTGGACCATGCCCGATGCCAGAAAAGGATGATTAATTAGTAGGGCGATCAAGCGAATATGTTAGGCATGTGATATTGCTATGTTAGATCTTATATAAGTTGTATGGAGATAGGAACAAAGGGGTTTCAAAGAAATCAAAATGATTTTGTACATTTGAAGAATAGCCTTTTATCTTTAATGTATTTTTGATGCACCCATGAGGTTCCTATTTGTATGGACAATTGAGTGTCTTTCATAGAGAAGCATTTATTTTTGTAGCTTTTCCCATTCTTCAACGAAATTATCTCTTGATATAAAAAGATTAAAATGTGTAAGCTAGCGATTCATGTGCAAACTTTCAAGTGAAGATGTAGACATTTGCTAATGCGTTGTCCATAAGAGCTTCTTGTGGTGGACAATGCTAAATCTGTTTGGAGTACAGTGGCCAATGTCGGCAACTGTAAAAGATGTGATGTAAGTTAGACCTATAGGAGGAAAAGAAGGTGTAGAACATGTGATGTACCTCTGCACGCTCTTATGTTGTATATAGAGGGAAAAGAACTTAAGAGTTTTAAAAGATTGTACAACTTAGGTGCATGACACTGCACTAATATTAGTTATTAATTTTTTGTCCACCCATGAGATCCATCTTCATGTAAGTGCTTTACTTTTTATGATATATGTATACTGAGATTTTCCCACTATACTAACAATATTATTATTTTATGGCGAAATGGTCTGATGGATCTCTATACTTGTTCAAGTTTGTATGATGGACCCTTCTACTTAACTCCTTACCAACTAAACCCTTAAACTCAATCAAAACAAGATTTTTAAACCCCTCCTACCATATGTGTAATTCACTCGCCCATAAATAGATGACATGTCAAATCCATGTCACATACATCAATAACATGTCATAATTATCTCTATTAACTATTTTTTAAATTATTAATCAAAAATATTAAATAAAAGGAAAAATAATAAAATTTCCACACACCAAATCAGCCGCCTCTCTTCTTCTCCCCAACCCATTCCCACCATGAAATAGCCTGAAGCCACCAGATCAGAAAGCCACCGCCACCACTTTTCTTGCCGGCGAGACAATCTATTCTCTCTCTCACACCCGTCTCCATCTCCGCCGCACACTCTCACCATTTTCCGTTCCTACTTTTCCAATCTCCACAAAATCAGCAACCCTAGGTCGCCACACTACCAACTTTGGCCGGCAAACCTTTTTCGCCGCTGTGACCAACTCCTCACACCCTCACCCGCCTCGGTGTCCTCTCCACTGTCTTCCTTTCACCGCACCACCGGCGACCACTTGCGAACCAGGACTGCCTCTCCTCTCCATTCTCTCCAGCCACCAACAAACCTCCTCGCCTCCTCCCGTTCTAGCGAAAAAAGGGTCTTTTATAATTTTAATAACTCTTTTTAATTAAAATATGATGTTCACTTGATTACACGCGCGTGTAATCACACACTCCTGCCAACTCATCCATTTTAATGCCACATATGCTTGGTCAACGGTAAGAGGGTTTGATATATTGTGTTTTATTGAGTTAGGGTTCAGTTGATAAAACATTAAGTAGAAGGGTTCATAATACAAACACATACAAGTACAAGGGTCCACCAGACCCTTTTGCCTTATTTTATTAGAAAAAGACATCTTTCGGTAAAATCTCTACTTTTTATAACACTTCATACTGAGATATTTTGACAACATTAACAAAATTATAATTTCGTCAAGAAAAGGTTCATCAACTTGAGGAGGGGGATGGGGCTGAAAAAGTTGTGTTATCCCTTGATATTTTATCACAAAAATATGATCAACTAAAACATGCAGGAACGCTTGCTGAGAGAGGAGCAACGCCTGAATAGTCGTCTAGAAAGTAGCGGCACCAAATGCTGAAAAGAGGAGTAGAGAAGAAAAGAACACATTGGCCATGTGGCAACATACACTGGTTGGCATCGCTCACTGGTCGTTGAAGTTATTTGAGTCTACCAAGATTGTAAGGGGTCGTTTGGTACAAAGATGCATAATGCAGGGATTAGTAATACATGATTTAGTTTTTATCAAGCGTTTGTTTCATTGTTTCCCACCTAATCTTGTGTTTGGTTTAAAACTCTATAAAAAGCTTCTTTCCTATTATACTCTTGAGTTATTATGAGATTTCCTATGTCATGTAATTGGGTCAAGGTAGATAATTGCCGGACAATATTATTTTTTGTGGCATTTTAACTAGGTAGGAGAAGAATAATTTTGTCGCCATGTTTGCTATTTTCTCACTTGAATTATTTGAGGATAAAACTCTACAAAAATCTTCTTTACAATTATATCCTTGAATTTTTGTATGATTTTCTATTTCATTTAACTAGTCAAGTTAAATACTAAAATATAAAAAAAAAATTATTATTTTTTGAGGTGTGATGTGCCACTACGAACATCATTGATAGCATGGTGTATTTCTGATTTTTTGTTGGTCAAATATACCTTAAACTTAACATATATTTAAGGCTACTTAAATTGTTCAAATACCTAAAGCTTATTAAAAAAAGAAAACAAATAGTTCAAGTGGTCAATCGACGAACTACATTTTAAAAAAACCCGAAAATAAAATCAACCCAATATAGCAAATCAAACATGGAGAAAAAAAAATTAGTTTGTGAAATCATCAAATTACATTGAACGAATTTGAAGAACATTTATAACTATTCCAATATAAATAAAAAAGGACATTAAATTACAAAAGAAATTGGGAAACTTACATAAATATACTATATTAAGAAAATATTTACTCCCTCTGTCCCAATTTATGTGACTTACTTTCCTTTTTAGTCAGTCCTAAAAAAAATGACACATTTCTATATTAAGTAACAATTTAACTATAAAATGTCTATTTTACCCTTAATGAAATGATTTACAGCCACACAAATTTCTATCTTTCATTTTGGACCACAAGTTTTAAAAGTTTTCCTTTCTTTCTTAAACTCCGTGCCGCGTCAAACTGCCTCACATAAAATGGGACGGAGGGAGTACCATTTATAGCAATAACACTTTTTTTCACTTGATCACTTTTAATACATTTATAATACAGTTTTAATACATATTACAAAGAACAATTTATTATTCACGTATAATACAAGATTTATTGATGGATAATACATTTATCATACATTTTAATACACTTATAATTCAATGTGTCAATTTCTTACCAAACAAGTATAATATATTTTTAAAAAATAGTTATAATACATAAATATTGCATACATAATTCACTTTTAATACATATTACAGATTTAACATAGTATTGCTATAAATGGTAATAAATAAAAAATATCGCTAAAATCAGTTATTATTTATTAAAAGGTACCAATCCAAGTAATTTTTCCAAAGAAATTTAGGTAAAGGGATTGGGGGATAGTTTAGTCATTTAGGGGTCTTATCCAAGGATTCTCAAAACTTTGGATTAGTTATCCCTCCCTTTTCTAGGGTTAAAATAAGACCTCATATGAGGTATAACTAATCCGTGGATTAAGTTAAATAAAGTAACCAAACAAAGTTTTTGCTGGACTAAATTTTAATCCATGGACTTTCTAATTAATACCGTCTACCAAACGGGTCCTAAAGGTTGTGATGCAATATGGAAACATATATTACGCTAGTAAACACTCTATAATTAAATACAAGTATTTGAAGATAAATCTTTTTTAGAATAAAAATCCTCAAGGGCCAGTGGTGCACGGTCTGAAACTCTAGATAATAGTCCGCTCTCTAATCTGTTCACTAAAAACCCAGACATTTACTTGCGGCAGGATTCAAACCTGTCAGGTATGCATAACCCCCACATCACAAGCTACACTCTTACAACAAGACCAAAGCCCTAGGGGCTCCTAAGATCAGTGTTTTGAAAAGCAAAAAGTGCAAAAAAGTGACAAGGTCCATAGGGCTTAAAACAAAAAGCAAAAAGTGAAGCACACAATGTAACAGAATTAAAAAATATTAAACATACATGAATTTAGCACAATTAAAATGAAATTGTAATTAAATAATTAATTTCAACATCCAACATACAATAATCCCAATATTAATCCATCCCCTCAAAGTTGAGATTCAAAGAAGCGACATTCTTATTAGACTTACTTTGTGCACCATTGTTTGAGGTGCAAACTTCTCTATATCGCATGTCTTTACCCATGAAGCAATAATCCCTCGCTTCACATACTATGTTTTTAATAATACTGCCCAAGATATCCTATAGAATATCCTACAATTTTCTTTTTGATGACCAAATAGTCTACCATTCTAAAATTGTAGAGAATATTCTACAATTTTTTTCCTTATTCAAGTACAATACATGTAACACCCCGAAAATTTCTAAGTTAAGCCCAAACCATTCTTGAATTGCGTATAAGGACGTACTGAGTGACTCTTAATTTTTCTTAGGTGTTAAGGTAAATTCTTTAGTGCGGGAATGATTTTGGATATCAATTAAGGTCACTAGAATCTCCTAGCACAAAGTTGAGTTGAAAGCTTTCTTACCGATTAAGTTTTGATGTAAGATTCTACTTAGGTTAACTTCAAATGACCATATCTCTTAAGAATATAAAGAGTTACGTGTCCCATAACCTATCAAATTAAAGGTATTTGAATCCTCTTTCCAACGCCACCAATTTCGCGTCAATCCAATTTCTGAGTAAAAAGTTATGGTCATTTTAGTAACTGATACAGTGCAGTGACGAATTAGCCGACGGGAAAACATTAAAAAGGATCTTTTTGTCTTTTTACCTCCAAGAAAACCCTAAACGAATTTCTTGACTAATATAAGGCTCAAAACAATCAGATTTTCATCTTTTAATCCATCATTCTCTTCTCTCTCAAACCCTAGGGCAAAACCCTAAGGAAAAATTAAAGTAGAAGACTCCATTCAAGATTCTTCTTCAAGGTAAGTCCTCCAAGAATTTCATTCTTTCCAACTCAAATTCATCCATACAATTATGAATCACTAATGAAAATCATAATTCTTGGCCATAGAGATTTCAAGAAACTAATTCAAGAATCTCAAGAAAAGTTTTCTTGATTGTTCTCCTTTAAGCTAGGGTTTCAAGGCTTCTAATCAAGTTCTTTTTCAAGATTCTTCAAGAACCTTGTTCTTCCAGGTATGTAAGGCTATCATAGTGTTTGACTAGTTCGTCCTCACGCCCTACATCTACTTTTAGATCAGTAAAAGAGTAATCAAGGATTCTTTCCCTAGATTTGAGTATTCTTGAGATAAGTTGATTTTGAGTTCTTGAGTTCATGTTTCTTTTAAAAATTCTATTCCTAAGTATTGAGTTTCTATATTTTATTGAGATCCTTGAGTTGATTTGTTCATGTCTATAATTCAACATGAACTCTATTTTGAGTTATAAATCTTGAGAAGTTTTTCAAAGCCAACACTTGAGTTTTAAACTGAGTTTTTGAGAAAGTAAAGATGAGTTTTGAGAAAGAGTTTCTAAAACATGATTAGTATGACAATCGAGTATGCCATCATAGTTTAAGTACCTTCAATGTTTATGCAGTATGACTTCCCAAGTCATCAATGATCATATTATAATATGATTTTGAAATGTTTTTGAGAAAAGTTTTCAAGTATGAGTATAAGGGGACTATGTATTCCCAGAGGCATCAATTTTTTACATTGATAAAAGAGAAACTGAGATTTCTCAAAAGTTATTTCAAGAGCAGTTACCTCTTTTAAGAGGGTAGTTTGAGGAATTATCTCAAACCTGAGGAAGAGTTATGTTTTTTTTTAAACAGATGAGCATGAGTATATATTATTGGGAGTAGTATTGAGCACCGATATGGGGGAGAGTTCAGACAACTCACAGCTCCCATAAACCATGTATGCCAACATGGGTAAAGGGTCATACTTTTTAGATGATTCCTTATTGCTTTTAAGCATAACTTAGTGGATCCACTTAGTTGAGCAGTCCTATATCCCGGCAAGGTATAAGACAGTTCTGGCAACGTGGGCGAGACGCTGTATCATCACGTAGCTCATAGTGATGGTTGTCGGTTAGAGAATCTCCCAATAGAGTTAAAGTGTATTTTTATATATCACTTATTATGTTGAGTTCAGAGATGAGAAAGTATTTTGTAAAGTTTTAAATGATTTAACTCTTTTATTTCTTTACATTAGACTTGAGTATATTGTTATCTATTGCAGTCCTTTCTTTCAGTTATTTGTTATTCAACTATATTACATACTCGTACATTCAATGTACTGATGTCATTCGACCTGCATCTTTTAATGATGCAGATATAGGTTCTTAGGATCCTCAACAAGAGTCTATTGAGATCACTTCATCCGCTCGTCTTCTTATGAGTGAGACCTCCTTGCTTTCGGAATACTCCAGTTTTATGAGTTGTTAGTAGTAGTTCTTTTGAGGAGTCGTGGGTCTTGTCCCGACACTCATCTTTGTATAGTAGAGGCTTCATAGATAGACAGTTTTGGAGAACCTTTCACTTTCAGAGGTTTTCTTTTAAACTTATGTTTCATACTCAGTATATTCAGCAAAGTTTTGAGATTCAGTAAACTATTTTTAAACGTTTCTTTCAATTTGATGCTTATGTATGCTCAAGTTATTCTTCCACTTGTAGTCAGCCAGGATGAGGGTTTGCTTGGGGACCAGCAATGGTTCTCGAGTGCCGGCCACGTCCAGGGTGTAGGCTCGGGTCGTGACAATAAATCTAGATATGTATGAATATAAGCACATATTCTCTATATATTCTAACAAAGATCAATAGTATGTAGAAAATTAGGTGCCACAAAATGAAAACAGTTAATGAAATGTTAGCAAAAGTTTATGCAAGATATATGATGGGTGTGGGGACTTCAACTCATTTTCCCGACTTACATGACATAAATGACATTGCTGCCAGTGCTGCGCCACGGTGCATAGCAGTGCAACATATAGCTGCCTTTTGAAATGATAATTCAAGGATGGAGCCAGAAACTACTAACACTTCCTGAGACACATCCAGAATAGAAGGTGTCAAAGTCACAAGTTGTTTCTCTAATTTTGAAAACAAAATAACGACGTACATGCTCTATTTTTTTTAAAATAAGCACCTGCATGTAGGTAAACAATAATGGAAAAACCATAAATATCACTGCCATATTTTCATGAATGAGATGAGAAGAAAAACAGATAAGATAGACAAAGAGCAAAAATAAATATAAGCAATGATGATGAAAGGAAGACATTTTTGGGAGTTGAGAAACACAAAGCACAGAACAAGCAACGGAGCTACAATTAGGTCTAATACACTTGTTTGGAAAAGATCACAGGCAAAGGAGCTAAACTGGTTGAATTTGCCCTTGAACTTTGCAAATGGTTTAAATTTGCACTTTAGCTGCTAATGTTAGCCCATAAGGGAAAAATCGACCACTTTGGGTAGGGCAGTTAACAGTGGGAAAACTTGTTCCGTTTCACATAGTTTGGGGGAATATATTACTCTTTATCCATTGATAAAAGTATAAGGGTGATATAAGAATAAAAAACTATAACATAAAATGTTAAATCATCAGATATTAATACGTAATAAAACATGCATTTGGTTAGAATCTTTTCACCTGAAGGAATTATTTTCCTCATATTTCAAGTTCCATAATCAAAACCAGTGTTTGATTACTACATGCAAGAATCAACTTTTTAACTAAACCTGTACTTCTCAGAGACCCTGTCTGGTTTGGATTACGTTGCAGATTTAATCAGTTTTCCTATGATTCATTATTGTACAAAAAATAAATTCAAAACTTGCAACTGTGATTTTAATTAATTTTGCTATCACATCTATATAAACATAGGAAAAAGGTGACCAAAAACCTTCGGAGAGCAGCGGATGAAAATAGACGCGAAATTAGCAAAGGCCTCCACCAGATCAGGCTCTTGATCACATATATATGAGGAAGTAAGAGCCATAATTGATGTTGACTTGGAAAATCTTTCAAAGATACTGACAAAAAGATGTCCATATTCTTCTCTACTGCCAAATTCCTCAATGAGAACGGAAGCTGCAAAAGTTAGTGATCAGCTGAGACAAAGGTAGTTGTATTGGAAATATGAGCAACTCAGCTAAGTTGACAGTTGCCAACTCTTACGACTATCAAAAGAAGATCAGATTCAAGCAGGAAAAGACACAATGACCTAAAGCTGTTTCCTGGTATAAATTTCCACAGCCAAAAAACCAGTTAAAGCCTTTGCTTCAGCACTGAAACTGAGACTTGTTCTAAGAAAAGTTCAGAGAAATAATGATGCTGGTTTTGCAAAAGGGCATAGGGGAAGTAAACACATCTAAGAACGAAGAATTGTACACGTCAAAGCTTTGAAGCAATCTATAACACTCTACCTGTTCTTATGTAGCAGTCATGGCTTTGCATTGATACAAAGTTAGTCGATAAACAATTAAGCACTCCTGGCAAAACGGACGTGAAGTGCTGACCTGCAAATGTAATGCACCCAAGCAGTAAGTAATTTATGTGATCAAGGTCTCAACTTTCTCTAGGAAGATACTATGTACAAGAGACTTTCAGTAATAACCTGTTCTTGTATTGGTTTGGAAACCTATATTACCTTGGACTTTTAAATGGCTTATATGTATACTTGTTAATATGTGTGAATATGTCTGGAAGAGTGGGGGCAGGGGATTTTTGAGGTTTTGGTGGTTGGAACTTATCTTTCTTGAGTAGAATTTGATTGGTTATTCATACTGATGTTAAACTGACAAGATATTACCGTGGGTGACCATAATTGAGGCTTGGCTGCTATAAATGAGGTTTAAGGTGAGTGGGAGCCCTTTCTTTTGGTTGCTTTCAGGGCTTAATTGTGTTGTATGTAAACATGGTCCTATTTGTTGTGTTTGGACATGCTTTGTATATGCATTTGACTAGTCTTAAATGTACAAGAGACTACACATGTGTGGTAACTGTATCACCACTTATTTATTGTGAAACATGTTGTAATTGCACTTGATAAACTCTATACATGACCAAAGACATTCTTATACGTAACAAAAATGTATCAGTAAGTATCTTGTATTGAATAAGGCTATGGGATGGAGGGGATAATGGAGTTTTTTCTATTAAATCCAATTATGAAAAGCTTTGGGGCAGCAAGAGTCAATTTTTTCATCTTCCGGTGTGGATTCCAAGGGTACCAAGAAAGGTGGGCTTTCACTTGACTAGAATACGTGGTGTACGGGTTACATCCCGACCACTTCTCCGACAACTAAGAATTTGAGGAACAAGAAGATTACATGTGGCGGTTGGTGCTTGATGTGTAAAAAGCTTGCAAGAGTCTGAATCACCTCCTTTTACATTGCCGAAGAGCATCTCGCTTGCGGTTGCAAATATTGTCATCGTTTGGTCTTTAGTGGGTGATGCTAGATGCGGTTAAAGAGGAAACGTTTAATCTTTAGATGAAGGAAGAGAAGACGTAGAGCATGAAATGTTACTCTACTAGCACTTAAGTGAATCACATGGAGAGAGAAAAATGGAAAGCTTTTGATAGAGAAGAGAGGGATTTAATAAACTTGAGAAGTAACTTCTTATACCTTAGTTCCTTCTGGTGTACCCATGAGGTTTTTACAATATAGAATTGTTGTTTGTAGAGAACCATATGTTTTTGTAAGGTTCTCTACTTTTTGGTATAGTCCTTGTAAATGGGTGTCTCCATGCCCTCCAATAACAAAATTTTATTACCTTATATCAAAAGAACCATATGTTTTAGTAAGGTTTTTATATGGGTGTTGCCATGTCATTCTATTAGATAATTTTAATAATTCATATATATAAACAAAGGCAATGGATTGCTTGTACTCGCAAAACAGTGAGGCTACATACTTGAACTAATACACATGCAAATTAGATGCTCATAGGTTAGGGGCGGAGCCACCTTAGCTTATGCGATGTCATCCGTCACTGCTTCATCGGATAGTTTTGCTGTACATATGTATATATGATTAACAAGCAAGATAAAAAAAATTAGATAAAAGGAATAAATGACGCCCCTTGTTACAATGGAAGTCTCAGCTCTCATGGTTAAGCGCTAATTTTATTTTGGAGATATCATGGGATCGATTCTTAGAGCTACTTGTGTGTATCTTTTTGAAAGTTCTGAGCAATACAAGGCTTCGCGCCTCAGTAGTTGTATTAGTTATTTTTGTGGCTCATACACTGCAAAAAGTTCAACTTTCGCGCACCTTGACTAATTCTACGGGATACTTGTCACCTCCCACCAGCACAGGTCCTATGTAAAGTCCTTTTGTATATTATGATGTCATTATAGTGAATTGTTCATTTCTTTGTTTTTATGCACTCTCCGAAGGAAGAGCACGAAGAAGCGGTCTACAAGATTCTAAGATATATGAAAAGTTCACCGGGGAAAAGATTGTTTTTCAGAAAAGGTCAAGATAGAGGCATTGAAAGCTTTACAGATGCAGATTGGGTAGGTTCTACTATTGATAGGAGGTCTACATGAAATCTTGTGACTTGGAGGAGTAAAAAGCAGAATGTTGTAGCCCGTAGCAGTGCTGAAGCTGAATATTGATCTATGACCCATGGGATCTATGAAATGATTTGGCTCAAGAAGATGATGGAAAACTAAAAAAACTGTTTGTGTTACTGATGAAGTTGTACTGTGACAACAAAACCACCATAAGTATTAATCACAATCCAGTTCAACATGAGAGAACAAAGCATGTTGAAGTGGATAGGCACTTCATAAAAGAGAAGATTGAAGAAGGAAACATGTGCATGCCTTTCGTCCCAACAAATCAACAAATTGCAGATATTTTCACAAAAGGCT
Organism: Solanum etuberosum; assembly: GCA_029582245.1. Lineage (NCBI taxonomy): Eukaryota > Viridiplantae > Streptophyta > Magnoliopsida > Solanales > Solanaceae > Solanum > Solanum etuberosum. Next base: position 18,869 of record JAJONR010007259.1, read on the forward strand.
TGTTTAAACCAAAGCTTGAATTCTTGTAAGCAAGTTAGGCATGAAAGATATTTACATGCCAACTTGAGGGGGTGTGTTGATTTGTAAATATCTAAGTGTGATTAGATATGATTTTGTAGGATTTAAATTGATCTAACAGAATCATGTCTGCTATATTATTAAATAAGTTAGGATATTAGAATCATCCCTTGATTCTCAAATCTCCTAGAATTAAGGAGTCTGATTGCTACCTAGTTTATTTTTCTATATTATAAATTTGTATCTCCATGGATGAATAAAATTGTACAATTTTGGTACCAAAACTTACACCTTATATGTCGACACCGCTTATGAGAAATCCTACATACGCCCCTGCATATGGTGGAGCTTACCCTATCCAGCCATTCCAGAAGTTGGGATTGACAGCATATAGGGGTCCCTAGCTACAAGGGATTAGGAGAGCAAAGACTAGTTGAAAGACATTTAATGAACCCCCAATTGCTATGTTATATGCAATGTGTACTGAAAATACCATAGTCAAAAATATATTAGTTTATATGTGGAACTATGTACTTTTGTATTTCGAACTTGCATATTGCTTGTCCACCTTGGATTGAGTAACCATTCACTATTCCTGGTCCGCCCTCTCTTTCACAGCTTAGGAGTACACATCGATGAGCTTAAGTAAGCCTTTTTGACTAATACACTTTGTTGATGTGGCTCGCCCCTCTTCTTACATTTTACAGACGTTGAATTGGGTTACTATTGAATTGATAATTGCCAATTGGCTTTGACATGTCATCTCGCGACATCTGTTGGATAACAAATATTTGGATAGTCAGTTGCTTATAGTATTATATCTGAGATATACTTAAGTTTATTATCGAATTAGGCCTACTAGGTGACAATTTTAGGTACCAATTTCTAATGCATGTCCACATGACAAAATTACTTGTATAAATATGAAAAAGGAAAAGTTGTAATTGGTAAGCCTGACGATCTTGGGGAAAATTTCACCTTCATCAAATAAGTTGAATGCTGGTTTTAGAGAATTTTTTAAAATAAATCAGAAAAGAAGTACCCGATGACTGAATTGCTTGGGAAAGACCTCTGCATGCTGCCATAGATAGAATAGCATTTCCAATGTGCTCCGACTGAAAAAGTTTTTCTAACATTTGCCAGAATACTCCTAGCAGCGCTACAAGAGGATCATCCACATCCGAACCAGCAGAAGACTCTGTTGACAGATGGCTGAATACAGTTCCCAACCTGACCAATTGGCCAAGGCTTTACTACATAGAAAGGTATACGAATGGAAAGCAAAGACCAGCAAGTAATTCATAGAAGTCCTTTACAGAATGGGGAAAAAAAGTTTAGATTCTTCCCAACCTTCATAGAACTAGTGGTTTTGCAGAATCTACGTCCAATACCTTGTTTTAGACTCTTCGTGGTAATTAAGACAGACTTAGAGAACAAAATGATAGAAAGTATAGCAGCGAATAATACACGTGATCATACACATACTGCAGATAAAATTCTAAAAAAAAATAATAGAATTTTGCATCAGTCATGTGGAGGGGATTGGTTCACTTCTCAAGTAAATGCTCTGTAAGGACTCAATTTTGTATGAAATGTCTCATACCAGGTTTCGCACTTTTGGGAAGAAAAAGAAGGTAATATTTTATCACACTCCTTTTAAAAATAGGATGCTACCAGGAAATGTTCAGATGGTGTATTGGTCGAAAGATGGCAGAACATTTCAAAATTGGTATGCTTCTGTGCCAATGATAGCCTTGCACTGCAAACTAGAGAGCAGAATAACATAGAACATGATCTTTGTGAATGTTACATTTCAATTGCTCTCCGCGGCTATGGCATGCAAACCTTGATAAGAAAAATATCTGAACAAATGCAGATGCAAAAAATAATAATGTAACAATAGGTTCAAACCTATGTAAACCTCTTCTTGCAGCATTAGCAAACTGAGAATAAGAAGCAGGATTATGCCTTAAAGAGTGGTCTTGATTTTCATCAATCTGAAACAGAGAAATTCATTCTCAGTTAAGGTAAGAGCTTAGAGGACAGTTAATAAACAATTTACAGTAATCTGCATCATGTGCTTTCAAACTGATCCAATTTTTTTTGGTTAAGGTGAATAATTTTATAAAATGGGACAAACCTGAAAAGACCCCAAAAAAAGGAAAAAAAAAGATAAATACCAATGCACTATGTTTCTCCTTTTATATATATATATATATATATATATATATATATATATAATCAAACTAAGAACAGAAAATGCTTATTGCTCATTCACCATAATCTTTAGTATGTAATTTGTTCTTGTAATTATATTTCTATCACAATAACTTCTTTAAATATCTATTTTTCAAAGTTATTTTATCTATTTATAAAAAAAAAATGATATATACTTTATTAGCCTCAATGCGTGAAAATAGTATCTTAGCACACTCACTAAAATCAATATATATATATATATATTCAGGCCTTTTCGAAAAGGTTAATGAAACCAAAATATGGTTCTCTACGAAAGAAACTCAATCATCTATACACATTGGGGTCTCATGGGTAAACCAAAAAAAAAAAACTAGAATCATAAGATTGCCTTGCAATTTCACAATATCACTATCAACCCCTTCAAACGCTCTCATGTTTTATTCCTTCCAAAGAATCTACATGATGCTTATGGAGCAACATACCATGCCCTAGATCTTCTATTTCTTCTTCTCAACAGTGTTTTGGAAAGCAAGAAGCGGAAAAAAGTGATGAGGGCTCGCTTCACCGAAGTGAAAAGCATAAAGCGAAGCACACACTTTTTTCAAATAAAGTGTTGTTTAGTATAAAAATAAGAAAATATTAAATATGCATAGATAAATAACCAAGAACTCAATAGAAATAATATATTAAGCAGATCTTTCAATTCTTAAATTAAAAAGTAAATAATAGACACTAGAAATAGATAGTCAATAATCCTCCTAAGTCATACTCCCTCCATCGCAATTTATGTGAGTTAGTTTGACTTGGGATGGAGTTTAAGAAAGAAAGACTTTTGAAACTTGAGGTGTAAGATAAATCATAGATTTTTGTGTGGCTATAAATCATATCACTAAGGGTAAAATGGGCATTTTGAAGTTAAATTGTTACTAAATATAATGTGTAATTCTTTTTGGGACTGACTAAAAGGAAAGTAAGTTATATAAATTGGGACAGAGGGAGTAACAAATTAAACAAATGCATAACCAAATCACAAGGGGAGCAAAATCTTATTCTTCAACAAAACAGAGTATTGCAGAACGCGACTTACAGTAGCATTGAAAAACAGTAAGTTGAAAAAAGAAAACCCTAGCAGTAGGCCCGCAGCAGAGAAAAGAAGAAGAGAAGAAGAAGAGATGAAAAACTTACCTTGCAAGTCGTTGAAAGATCGCAGCAGTCGTACAAAAGAGGGAAATGTTTGGAAAGAAGTCTGTAAGTATCTTTACAGAATTTTTAAAAAAACCTAGTTAAACCTATCCTCGCTTAAGCGAGCTTTTTCTCGCTTTTACAAATGTCGCGCTTCTCACTTCAGTCCCAGAAGCGCTCACTTTTTCACCATAGCATTGCTTCAAGGAAATAAAACGACAGCATGTTGCTTCGCTTCATTTTGCACTTTAAGCGACAAAGCGTTTGCCAGTGAATGCTGATGGGGTGAAAATTCAAAGGAAAAGGGTATAGAAATACTGAAGTAGAGAACAAAGCAAAGAGCACGAGACATAACACCAAAGGTACAAATGTGGACTACTCGAAAAGAAAGATTCTGAACCAATACAAAACAATTTGGTACAAGCGGATCACATTCATGTTATTTTGCACAAATGTTGTAAGCACCTATGAAATACAAGTAACATAAAAGTTTGAGTGCTTTTTCAGGTAGAATCACGTTTTTTTCTGTTATTCTAAGATCTTGAGTGCTTTTTGTTTATGCAGGGGTTATTTCCCTTTCCCTTAATAAACATATGCTAAGTTGGATGTGTGGAGACAAACACAAGAGTCTAACCTGTTTGGCCATGAGGATTTTTAACTTTCTTTCAGATTTGTTTTTTTACTTTATATGAAAATCCGCATTTGGCCATGAAAATTCCAAATTGAAGTTGTATTTGGAATTTGGAAAACACTAAAAACTTTGTTTTCACTTAACTATATTTTTCTTTTTTCCAATTTTACCATAATTTTTATAAAATTACCTCTTTTAAATTATATTTCATATTTTGAGGTAAAGTACATTCAAACAACCAAATATTATTTGCAAAAATTATAACCGTTTCTCTAACTTCAAAAACTTCAAATTAAGTAAAAAAAAATTGTAATAGTATGTAGTAGATTTTATATGAGATCTAAATTATGACATTATGTTACTATCTATTTTGAGATATTGCTCTTTTAGAACACATTTGATTGTATGTTTCCGGTAAATGAGACAAGTTAGGTGATTTTGTTAGTTCTTAGAAATCAGGAGTATAAACCATATTTAGAAAAAGTACATTCAAATTCTTAATATTCTTTGCAAAAGTATGGCCAACCACAACTCCAACTTCACTTAAAAAATTTAAAATAAAGTGAAATATTTGTTTTCATGTCCAAACACCCACTAAAGGGTTCAAGTTGAGCACGACCAAGACAAATAGCTTGGAATGCAAGTTCAGTGACGTAACTCATGAGGTTAGCGTGAAAGTGAGGCTTAATACCCAGGTCATCCAGAAAAAAGGAAGTTTTAAGTATCATAGGTCATAATACTAAGTAAATAGAAGACTGACGATGATGTCACACACTGTATTGGTGCATGGTGGATGAAAAATAGAGGCTCGAATCCGGAGTCTTGTGTGACAAAAAGGGGTCACCAAAACTTAAAGGCAAGTTCTACACAATGGTGGTAGTTTCTTGTTTCTTTGATTTTTGTTACTATTTATTATTTTTTATACTTCGATTATCGTATTATTTTGTTATAGTTATTGCTCCTTTTAAGCTTGCTTTGTCTTGTCGTGTTTAGTATTTTTCCTTGGTTTCTTCACTCCTGTTATTTTCTTGAAACGAGGGTCTATCGAAAACAACCTCTCTCCCTCCCAAGATAGGGGTAAGGTTCGGCGTACACACTACCTTCCCCAGCCCCACTTGTGGGATTACACTAGGTATCTTGATTTTGTTGTACTTTATAAAAATACGAATTTCATTTTATAAAAATATTAAAGTTGATAATTGGTCCATACATAGCACTCACAACAATAAGACATAACTTTAGGCAGTATTGCGACAAGGAGACCTATGTTACTTGGACTCTCCAATAATGTTGCCGCACCTGAGTTCAATACTTTAAAAATACACTATTTGAAGTATCTGACACACACCCATTGATATTTTTGAAGAATCCGAGCTACATAGAAGGAGACTAGGTGACACAACTCAAACAAGATTATTTAATACGAAATGTTGAAAGAACTTCAAAATAGTACGGGGAAAAAGAGAGATACAACACTCTTTATAGAACCACCATATAGTTATATACTGTTATAAGTTCATGACATGAAAGAGATACAAGAAAAGAAGAAGATGAACTTACTAGTTTGCCAATAGCTTCGTAGCAAGGTGAGACCAACCTAGCTAACAAATTATTCTTCAGCTCCTTGTTAGGAAGGGAACCAAGTATCAAGGTAATCGCGCTGACTACTTTTTCTTCATCCTCTAGAGGCAAATGCCTTTCATCCAAACTCTAAAAAAATATGTCAAACACAAGGAACAAGAGAAACAATAGCAATTACACTTTAATTATCACTCCAATAAATGATAAACCAAACTTACAAATCCAAGAAATGAGAAATATCTATACGAATTATTAAAAGGTAACCAATTATGTTTATCAAATTTTTTTGTCCTAAAAAATCCCTCCAATCACCCCAACTATCAAGACAAAGAAAAAGTCGATAAGGTCATAATATTGAAATGGATAGCTATACTTTCAACTCCTCTCACTCTCTAAATCAACTATCATATGCTTTTTTCTTTCCAATTTTAATTTTCATTAAATTTCAATAAACTATGAACATGTACAAGTACGTGACATTTAGTCAATATTATTGGAACTTCATTTCAAACCAATGTCTTAATAACTAAAAACTATTTTTACCTGAAAATGATACCGCAATACAAAATTACTTGAACAAAGACCAAGGACCTTCAAGTAAAAATATTTTGATACACCATACAGTTTATAGGACAAACCTCTCCAATCCAAAGTAAGATCTCCAAACTTGAATGTTCATACATAGGGGTAGCGGCATCTTCACATAACTTGAGCAAAGCACTGGCACAAGCTGCTGAACATAAGGGTTCTGAGATGCCCATTGCAAGAAATAATCTGAAAATAACATATAAGATATCACTACAACATCAACAGGAATGCTCATGGACAAAGTACAACAAAGGCCACCCAAAAACAAGGGGAAAAAAGAGGTATGTGGTTGATAATGGTAGTCTTTTTTTATGCTTTCACCACACAAATAGAAAGAAAAACTTTGCAGAAGAAATGGGTCACGAGGACTGTCAGAGGAAGAGTACGAAGAGAAGAGGGCAATTCATGGTATTATACAAACAACTGTAGAAAAAGTATGTCGCGAAAAAAGGATGTAGGGAATCAATTTTAACCAAATAGGAGCCATGGAATGAGGAAGTAGAACACGGGAGTTTTCAAAAGAGGAAGTTTGGAAGCAGGCTAGACATATGCTGTGGGGATAATTTCCCAGACCCATTCGGTGAAGCTTTCTTCTAGCAGTGTTGGAGTAGAGTAAACAAAAATTACATAGTACTCACTCCATTCATTTTATATCCCTTGAAAAGTTGATAAGAGTAACAATATCTTTTTGTATTGCCATTGTAACAAAGAAAGAAGGGGCTGTTCCATTAGAGAATTTGACCCGTAAGTTCTGTTGAAAATCAACAAAAAATAACGTAGTTTTGTATTATAATGTCTCCAAATTCATTATGTTTCAAAATAGTATCCTAATAATTGAATATTGTAGAATATTTTATATGACATTCTAGGATACTCTAATTAAATGTACAAATATATTTAGATACCTTTGTATGAGTAGATAATAACTGCTTACATATTGTAAGTAGAGAATAACTACTTTATCTTAATGTACTAGATTAAGTACATATGACTCAAGAAACTCATGTTCAGTAATGTCAAAATCAAGTTTTATACATCTCTGGTGTTCAGTCTTTTATTTCTTTACATGGTATCAGAGCATTGGATCTTTGTAGAGACTCAAATAAAGCTAACCTACTAGCGGGCAGCCTTGCACTGCTGCAAGTCAGATGATTCTTTTTTCTATTGAGCATCTGGAACTACTACTTTTTCCCACTGCCAGCACAACTCCCGCTTCCATGATCTCTCTCTCTCTCTCTCTCTCACAAGTAGGGGTGTTCGATTAAAAACCAAATTGAAAATCAAATCAAACTAACTTTAAAATATTTTTTCTTAGACATATTAGTGATCCTTGCTTATAACATAATATTTAATGACTATTATAGAGGATAGATTTATGCTTATTTAAATGCTTGATTCTAACGTGTATGCCACTTTCTTAGCATGTGCTGTTTTCAATTTCACAAGACAAGTTTTATTAAGGTCATGTATTTTTTTCAGACTTTGAGATATTGTTTTACCAACTATTCTTAAAAGTAGGTGAAACATATCATATTTAGGTTTCATATTGAGTTTTGCATCCATATTGAAGATTTCAAGAGTCATTTGTTTATCCTTTTTAAATATCAACATTTGGTTAGGCTTAAAATTATATAACTGTAAGATAGATTAATGGAGGGGAACAATTATCGTATATTACAAAGAGAATTTCTCACATTAGAATATTTTAGTAGATCACAAAACTGTCCATTTGTACAACCTCTGCAAAACAAATATTGATTCATGGAAAAGTTTATTCATGACTTTATAGATTGAATGGGTTGAATTTGTATAGCATGTGCACTGAAAAGAAAATAATCAAAAAAGACCAAACCAGTAAAAAACCAAAAAATAGTTGGTTTGGGTTTAGTTTCGATGAAAACCAAACCATGAACACCCCAACACTTAGGCTACCAACATTGTTCCTATCTAGAAGCCGATACTGCTCCTCTCTCAATTATTGAAACTAATATTTCTCTCCGACAATCGATGCCACTCCTCTCTGTAGTGATCCATCTCTTTTCTCGGAAAAAGAAAGAAAGGGTGATGCAAGATTATTGGGGGTAAGAGGGAGGATATTGCATGATCACACAAATACAATGAGGGAAAGCAGATCAAGAGGTTTAGTGCATCTACCTAATATATGTGTACCATGCTTGTGCCACTGTCAATGAACTATACCGCAATCCTGAATAAGTTGGGATCGGACATATGAACCCTCTATATTCATTGCCCTCTATTTATGTACATAGAGACATTAGGGAGGCAGTAGAAGGTTAGAGTAAGTGGAAAGTTGACAAAGCCAACAGGAAAATCTAGAAGATCCCAGCAAGTATATTTTGGTGCCTTTGGCAAGAAAGGAATCACAAATGTTTTGATGCCGTATCAACTCCAAGCCACTCTTTGGAAGCTAAATGCCTTTTGTATCTTTTTAGTTAGAACACTCCTTCCCTTGTAAATGATGTTGTCTCCCTCCTAGATTTCAGCAGTTCACTTACTCCAGTTTAACCCATATACCTTTTGTTATTTTGGTTAGCTTCCTGGGCTGAGCTCTGTAACAATGTATTGGAGCCAACATTTACTTGTTTTTGTAACTATTAATCTTCATGAAGCCAACAATAAAAACACCTTATTTCATCCAAAAAAAAACGGCGAAGGTACATTTCATCCTAAAAACTATAGCATTTGCCTTCTACGGCGAATAAGGGATTCATCAGATCTCACACTTAACCTTGGACACTATTTCTCAGTTTCTATTGTGTTCTATCTTCAGCTACGTATGCATTAATTCTAAGAAATTTAAACTCTTTTGAAATAACTGTCCTACATACGTTTCAGGTCTGCCTCATCCTCTAATATTGCATAATTAGTTATTATTACATTGGTCATCGACCAATTGTAGTGGCAGAAAAATCACATAGGTTATGGAGGAATTTTTCTGCGGATACGACTAAGGAGGTGAAAAGGCATCATCAGCTAAATTGGAAGATGATCACATTTGGTATTGTTAGACTTGAAATAGGAACAAGAATAGTATATAGAATCCTACATGAAAAAAGATTATATTATGGTGTCTATAAATAGGATCTCAATGTAATAACGTAGATACACAATTGAATAATTTTCTTCTCCAATATTTCTCACATGGTATCAGAGCTTCTACGATCCTGGTAGAGAATCAAAGAGCTTCCGCTGTCGAGGGATGGCTATGACCCATATATATCGCCTGTCTGACCAGTGACCAAAGATATATGCATAAACCCTACATTCAGGAGAAGAAAACTCAGTCAGACAGGTCACCGTGTGACAATTTCCGGTGACTTTCTAGATTGTTTGGTGTCAACCCTATATTTATTAGTGTTTGTGTAGAGCATCGTGCATCTTTCCGGTGACTACTTTCTCATATCGAATTTGCGTAGCACCGTGCATCTTTCTGGTGACTACATTCCCATATCTTATTTGTGTAGCACTGTGCATCATTCTAGTGACTCTTTTCTCATATCTCATTTGTGTAGCACCATGCATCATTCTGGTGACTACTTTCTCATATTTAATTTGCGTAGCACCATGCATTTTTTCGATGACTACTTTCTCATATCTGATTTGTGTAGCACCGTGCATCTTTTTGGACTGCTTTCTCTCAGTAGTACAAAAACCAACACCACCAAGAGGTACAGTCTCCATGCAACCAAACCGCAACCAATGTTGTTTTGAATCAACCTCCCTCGCAGATCCCCTATGCGTGACTAGATCTAGGGTTCCAGTGACAATGTCAGTACCACACACGGATGCGTGAACCTGTCCGAATAGTTTTTTGGCAACTTTCTTGTTCCAATTCAACTCGTCTCTTGATTCTAACACGATCCATATATTTTATACCAAATTTTGAGCACTTTCTGGAGACCATGCACTATGAAGACATAAGGACCATATGAGCAACCACCTAGTTTTGTTGCTCAGGGGAAGTTTAGTAGCCTTGTATGCCAATTATGTAGGTCACTTTGTGGTCTGAAACCATCTTCTCGAGCTTGATTTGAGAGGTTCAGCACAGTAATTCAGAAGTTTGGCATGACTCGTGTAGGAATTGATCATTCTTTGTTTCATCGGCATTCTGCATCAAATCCAGTATTTCATGAGAGGACTATACACAATTTGATAATATTCTTCTCCAATATCTCTCACATATATGAATATGGGATGCTTAAGGTTTAAAGCATTAAGATTTTCTAATGAGCTAGTACTACAAAGTGCATTTGGAGAACTAAACACGTGGGGAAGAGTCATAGCAAGCTACTATCTATCTATCTATCTATCTATACTGCCTTAAAAACATGAACTCCCTAACTTGAATGTTAAATTACTATAATACCCAACTAAAAGCATCCAATTTAGTATATCTTCTATACTTTATGTTTATATTTATTTATTTATTTATATTATATTCAAAGCAAAACAACTTTACACATTGAAGGGTTGTGACTTTTCTGATAAGTTGTGACTCTTGCAAAGCATTGCGACTTCTCTAAGAAAACACAATAAGCACATGTTCATACTATCCTTTGCTAGCTATAAATAAAGGGGCTTCCTCTCATTAATAAACATACTACCTTTTTTTTTTGAAACAAGTAACTTTGTATATTACTACAACAGTATATAGGCAGTACTGAGCCATATTTACAATAAGATCATCAAATCCAGCTATCTGAACCTAAATTGAGTCTAGTACATCAATTAGGGAGATAGTGTCATTGGAGTATAATTGATTACACCAAAAACATAGTAGTAACAAACAATTAAGCTTGACTTTTTGCATGTTATTTTCTATACTATCAAAACATCTAGAATTCCTCTCCATCCATATTGCCCACCAAATGCTAGCAGAGACAATTCTCCATCTCTCTCTGCTCTTAGACTGCATTCCAACTTCTTCCCAACTCTGAATGGCTTCAGTGATCTTGCTTGGCATTACCCATGACATGCCATTGAGATTTAGGAATAGTCTCCATAGCTGGCTAGTTACTCTACAGTGTAGAAAAAGATGGTTAACTGTCTCAGCAGTTTCCCCACAAAATAGGCACATTCAGCACAATGGAATCCCTCTCTTCATTAGGTTGTCTTGGGTCATAATTGCTTCCTTAGCCAATAACCACACAAAACATGATACTTTGAGGGGTATTTTGGATTTCCAGATTCCTTTCCAAGGTCAGTTACTTGTCAACTGTTATAAGCACAATTCACCTTGAAAATACCTTTTTTGTTGCCCTTCCACCATAAAGTATCCTGACCACCCTCCAATCTGTTGAGTGGACCAATGGTGTTGTAAAAATCAGCAACTCTCTGAATCTCCCAATCATTTAAGTGTCTTCTAAAAATGAAGTTTCACCCTTGAGGAGACCAATGATCAGCTATGGACTTGTGCTGGTGTGACACTAAGGTACTAATATCTGAAAACAGATTTTCCGGCCTGCCAGCCTCATGCCATACATCCATCCAAAAGTCAGTTCTTTCCCCATTTACCACTTTGATCCTTGTATTTTTTTTGAATTCATCCCACAAGGATCTAATGGACCTCCATACACTTACCCCATAAGGTGTAGTAACAATTTTGGTCATCCAGTAATCTTCCCCTTCATACTTTGCACTAATGACTTCCTTCCAGTAGGCTTGATTTTCGTTGCAAAACCTCCACAACCATTTCATTCTGAGAGCCTTGCTCTGAGTTTTAAAGTTCTTAATACCCAATCCCCCTTGTCTCTTACCCACTGTTACAACATCCCATTTGACCAGGTTATAACTCTTTTTCTCATTATTTCCCTACCACAAAAACTTTCTTCTGATTTTGTCCAATTTGTCAATGACTGTACACTGACATCATATAAGTTGGGAGGGCATCAAGGACAGAATTTATCAAAGTAAGTCTCCCGCCTCTGGACAAATATTGTGCTTTCCACCTTGCTAACTTCATCTCACACTTTTCTACCACCTTGTTCCAGATCTCATAAGACTGAGAACTAGCTCCCAGAGGCATCCCTAAATATGTTGTTGGCAAAACACCTATTTCCCCTCCCAATATTGCATTTAGATACTCCATGTTTTGCACTTCATTGATAGGGTACATATAGTTTTTCCTCCAATTGATATGCAGACCTGAGAACCCTTTAAAAAGCACCAAAATCACCCTTAAAATCTTGAGTTGTCCTTCTTCAGCATCACATAGAATAAGGGTATCATCTGCATATTGCAGATGAGTCACTTCCATATTGTTATCTCCATTTCTGCCAACCTCAAAACCACTCAACCAACCCCTCAACTTTGCAGATTTGATCATGCTATTCAGACCCTCCATAACAATTAAAAACAGAAAAGGAGATAGGGGGTCTCCTTGTCCGAGTCCCCTCTGTGCACTAAATAATCCAGCAGGGGATCCATTAATGAGGACTGAAAACCACACTGTGGAGATGCATTGTTTGATCCACTGGATCCACTTCCTTCCAAAACCCATCCTCTCCAGAGTATTCAACAAGTATTCCCAATTTACATGATCATATGCCTTCTCCATGTCAAGCTTACACAAGATTCCTGGCTTCTTTTGTTTCTATCTTGAGTCCACAGTCTCATTAGCAATTAATACCGCATCCCTGATTTGTCTACCTTTGATGAAAGCCATTTGCTGAGAATCCACTAGTTTGGCCATGACCCCTTTCATTCTCTTTGTGCGAACTTTGGCGAACAGTTTGTAGATACTTCCAATCAAGCTAATAGGCCTGAAGTCTTTCAATTCTTTGGCACCTTTCTTCTTAGAAATCAAGGTTATGAAGGTGGCATTCAAACTCTTTTCAAAACTTCCTGGTCATAGAAATTTTGAAAAGCTTTCATGATATCACCCTTCACCACCTCCCAGCATTTAAGGAAGAATCCCATAGTGAAGCCATCAGGGCCAGGGGCTTTATCGATTGCACACATCTTCAAACAGTTTAGAACTTCACTTTCCTCAAAATTTCTTTGTAAATGCATTTTTTCCTCACCATTAAGTGTGGGGCAATTGTTGTTCCTGAATGCAGGTCTCCAACTGTTTGTTTCAGTGTACAACTTCTTGTAAAACTTTACAATTTCCCCTTCTATTCTTGAAGGATCCTGAGACAGTTCCCGTTCTATTACCAGTTGATCGACGTTATTGTATCTTTTGTGAGCATTGGCCATTTTGTGGAAGAACTTGGTGTTCCTATCCCCTTCTTTGAGCCATAGTGATCTGGATTTTTGCCTCCATGAGATTTCCTCGTTTTTTAGTAACTCCTCATATTCTAGTAAAGTTGAGTTCTTGCTTGAAATCTCCCATACTGATAATCCTCTGCCCTTCATGATCTCATCAAACTCGGATAGTTTTTTAAGAAGAACTCTCCTTTTTTATCCTAGATTCCCTTGTTCACTCATGCTCCAATCCTTAAGTTTGGTTTTTAGAGCCTTAAGTTTTGAAGCAAGAATAAAGTCAGGTCTCCCAGAGAAGTTAAAAGAATGCCACCAGCTACTTATTCTATCAGTGAACCCTTCTGTGCCAAGCCACCAGTTTTAAACTTAAAGTGGTTCTTCCTTTTGTTCCATACACCCTCTTGTAATGCTACAGGACTGTGGTCTGATATGAGTCTCTGTAGAACATTTTGCCTTATGTTATTGAAGCTGTCATCCCACTCTTCTGATATCAAAATTCTATCAATTCTAGAGGCTGCCTCGAGATTGTCCCCTTTGAACCACGTGTAATTGTTGTCTTCTAGCTGTAGGTATACCAATTTCAGGTTTTCAATAACATCTGAAAATTCCTTCATGCCTCTGGTTCTTCTCTCACAATTTCTTTTCTCTAAGATGAACCTTACTACACAAAAATCACCACATACAGCCCAAGGTCCTTCTATTATTCCCCTTATAGCCCCCAATTCCTCCCAAACAAACCTTTTTTCTATATAACAATTGGGGGCATACACACCTGTGATATGGCAAGAGTAGTTATACAATTGAGACTCAAATTTGCAAGTCAAAGTGTACATACCAGTTTCCACAATGTCGCCTTTCCAAGCCCTATTTTCCCATATCATTAAAATTCCCCCTCTAGTTCCACTAGCCTCCAAACTTGCATATTTGATCCATCTACCTCCCCAGATTTGTCCAACTTTTTCTTCCATATTCCCCTCTAATTTGGTTTCTTGCAGACAAATGATATCTGCATTCCACCCCTCCATCACACTCTTAACCAATCTTCTTTTGTCCCTATCATTCAGTCCCCTTACATTCCATGTGACTAACTTGAATTTCATCTATGACATATAGTCAGATTTCTCCCCTTACTCCTATTCCCACTATTTTTGAACTTAACATCAAAATTCACTAGGCTTTTCAATTCTTGGGAGCCTCGAAGTCTTGTTTTCTTGCACACTGTTTCTGGTTCCATTCTTCTTGCTTGTCTCGCACTATCCACTTGTAATAGCAGTTCAAGGGCCTCTTCTTCATGACCCTGGAAATCAGCCCCCAGAACCTTCCCCAACTTGATTAAGTTTTGTTGTACCCATACTGATGTCTCCCTTTCTTTATTTCTGACCACTTCTTGTTGTCGAGTCTGTAGTGGTTCTGCCTCTTCTATCTCCCATTCCCCCACTTCAGTGATCGATCTTTGGTCTCCTATTTTTGAAGTTCTGATGTCCTCCACTTCTGTATCTATCATGTTCATATCATTCTGTTCTATTTCAATCAAGTGGTGCAGTGATTCGATTATTGTTTCTCCCACCATGTTTGCCATCTCCTTTTCCTCATGAATAATCTGATTTTCCCTCTGCATGTGTGTATTTTCTGTTTCTCGATAGTGTCGCGGTTCAACAAAATCAAGAGATATATTACAACTTTCATCTTCTGGGTCTTTTCCTAAAATATCATTGAAAATCACTTGGCTTGAGTAATCAGGTCTAAGTTTTCTGGAAACTCTTTTCCTTGTATTGGGCTGCTGATGGAGGCCCAATATTTCCCCCTCCTAAACATACTACCTTAAAAGCAAGAACTTTCTAACTTGAATGTTAAATTACTATAATATCCCAACTAAAACACCCCATAACTTGAATGTCAAATTATTATAATACCCAATTTAGTATATCTTTTATACTCCCTCTATCCCAATTTATGTGACTTACTTTCCTTTTTAGTCAGTCCCAAAAAGAATGACACATTTCTATATTAAGTAACAATTTAACTATAAAATGTCTGTTTTACCCTTAATGAAATGATTTACAGCCACACAAATTTCTATCATTCATTTTGGACCACAAGTTTTAAAAGTCTTCCTTTCTTTCTTAAACTTCGTGCCGGGTCAAACTACCTCACATAAAATGGGACGGAGGGAGTATTTAATATTTATATTTATTTATATTACATTAAAAGCAGACACCTTTTTACACTTCTAAAGGGTTGTGACTTTTATAATAAGGCACCATACACACTAATTCATATTACCATTTGTTGGCTATAAATAGAAAGGTTTCCTTTCATTTTCAAACAATCAATTTTCTAAGTTTTTCTACTCTTCTTATATAACTCAATTGTGATTTGCAGTTGTTGAGTTATTTCAAAGTTCAGTGGAATTTAAGGTGTCATTATTTCGCTGAAGTAAATCACTCTATCATCCTGGGAGGGACATATTCCAGAAAGAACAGCCACCAGCAATTTTTTCGAGAGAGAAAAGTGCAATCTCCAAAAAGCTAATTAAAACCCACAAGATCTCGTTATAGAACCCTACCAAAAACTATAGCTGAAGTCTTAAAATTACCTTGACTATTATTAGTTTCAAGGCATAACACATAGATAGACACCTTAACTCATTATAGAACCCTACCAAAAACTATAGCTGAAGTTTTTAAGTTACCCTGACTATTAATTTTCAGGCATAACACATAGATAGGCACCTTAACTTGGCCTTAACTGGCAAGTAAACACCCTAACTTTGAGAATGTACATCTACACACCTCAACTTGGTTTAAGTTGGCTCCATAACAAGGCATTTCACGCGTGTTTGCGGGGGCCAACTTAAACCAAGTTGAGGTGTCTAGATGTGCATTCTCAAAGTTGGGGTGTTTACTTGACAGTTGAGGCCAAATTAAGACCAAGTTAAGGTGTCTATCTATGCAGTAGAGCAATACAAAAAGGTTTGAAACCAACGCCTACAGCTTAAAAAATACATCAGAAACTAAAACAAAGCCTAAACCGATAAGACATGACCTGCTTCAGCACTGTATTTTCGGTTTCTATTTTATTTGAAAGAATATGGAAAGTGAATTCTTACAGCAAAGATCTGGCATTAGTTTGACAAGAAGATATCCACTTCGAATAGGAAGCAACAACCTCTGCAGCTGATTTATATACCTGGAACAGCAACAAAAGAAACGGAACATAATTAAAGAGAGGAGGAGGTCAATCAAAAAGTACTACACATTGTCATAACTCAAACCTAATGAAGCAAATAGTTAGTCCAGAATCACTGTCTACAAAATTTTCAGTATGTTTCTCTTTCTTCCAAACAACTTCATCTATTCTAGCATCCCCCTTTGGCGACAAGGATAAGAGAAACAAGAAAAATCGAGCAAGATAACACATACAAGTTTCATGAAGCCCTTAGCATCATCCTGTGGCGTACTAGATAAAATTGTGACCAACTGAATAACAAATGAGAAATCAATGTCTTGGGTCTCCGTGATAATAACTTCAGCTATCTGAAAAAGAAAAGAAATCACACGGTGAACTTCCTAGCATGATCAAGTTCGTTGTCATTTTCATAAATGAAAACTGAAAAGTGATCATTAAAAGAGAAACAACATGATTTGAGCATGCAAATCACAAGTGAATCCAAAGAAGAGCGCAGAAAGCATGACACACTAATGTCAAATTACCTGCTCTTTTATAATCAAATCATGCAGCACACTAAAAAGGATTGCTGAAAACAGCTAGACCTCGAAAAAGAAAAAGATCTCTACAGAAAATCCAAGTACATGATCACAAACTACAGCTGAAAATCATGCATGTACTCCAACAGAACAAAAGAATGTAAAGAAGAATTTGCTTAGAGATATCTCGAGGAAGCATTGTGATCACAAAAGAACGTACAAAGGAAGGAGTGACTTCAATCACTTATTATTACATTGTTGATGCCAGGGAATTTAATGGCTGGCAGCCTGGCGCAGACAAAGATCTGATGAGGGGCAGGAGAGGAGAGTTGGGCAGTAGCATCTCAAGAAAATACTGATTGTATGGATTTGTATCTCTAATTAGTTAGAAACATTTTGCGAAAAAAATTATAAATATATATTTAATTTATTTTCATGATGGTGGTGTCCTAGCCAGCTTGCGCACACCTGGTGTGCTTTGTATTAGTTTCACAAAATGAAAAAAAGTATAAATAACATTTTGAAGTGATTCCTACTATGACAAAGTACTGAACACAAAATTAGTTTCAAAAATAAGAAAAAAGGTTTGTTAAGTATCTTTGGGAATTGAAGTCACAAGGCTCAAGAAACTTACCTTCTCATTTAAGAGGAATAATGACCCGAATTTATTGGTTGAAATAGAAAAATCAGGGGAAAGCCTTGCAGTGAACTAGTGACGACCAACTTACAACTTATGGCAGAGGGAGTTCATTGTTTAAAGATCTTGAGATGCACAGGAGATTAGCTGGGAAGTTAAAACCATCTTACAGAATGTGACTTGACACTGCTTACTAGGGCAGTGTGGTCTGAATATTCATGTCTACTCCAAGTAGTAACCATTAGGAGACTTTGGGCCAAATTGTGTGTCACTTCGAAGGAACACCTGCCACAGTCTGTTATATAGAAACCACTTGGGTGTTGTTCTAGATGCAAATCGGAGGGGATCTAAAGTTTTCCGGGGAACAAGAGGATACAGATCTTGTTGGAGATAATTCAGTGTAGTACAGAAAGTAAAAATTATTGATAGTCCCCTGATCTAGTGTTGAATCAAAGTAATGAGCAATGTCATAATCCATGTGCAAGGTAATGTAGATATGCAGTTGATAGATGAGGTTAGTCTTAAGACAACTCAACCTGCTAAGTTGTAGTGTGATAATCGTGATGCTCTCTATATTGCTTCTAATTTGGCCCTTCATAAGGTAGGAGTAAAGCTGCATACACACCACCCTCCCCAGACCCCACTTGTGGGATTTCACTAGGTACGTTGTTGGTGTTTAAGAAAAGATATAACAGAAGATTATCTCGATGAGACATATCATGACAGGAGAACAGTTAGGTGATGTCTTCACAAAGGTCCTGCAAGGAGCTCTAGTTAATTATGTATATAACAAGTTGGACATGATTAACATCTAAGCTCCAACCTAACACTGTAGTGAAAAGTCAATCAATATTTATTTTGTAGTGCTGATATAGTTAGCATAATTGTAGGTACTTGTATTGCTGGAGAGATTCCAGGGACTTGTCTCTTATTAGTTAAGAGATATATTAGGAAGAGGCTTATACATAATCTTCCATTCTACCAAATGTGTGAAATATAATCACCTTTAATGGAATATTCTATAAACTAGATGTGAATATGTGTTTACACAAACTGACATGATCATGACAACTAGTGCATGTACAGAAGATACATAGGTATATCACAGTTGGAGATGACAGATAGAATGACATGGAGGTACTAAGGGATATCACATTTTCTGTACAGATGTATTATGTAGGTCTAGCAGGAGAAAACAAAATGTCAGGTGAAAGACAATATGGAAGTTTGAAGCTCAATTTTACTGTTAACAGCTTTAAGGACATTTCCATCATTTTAACAGAAAAGTGCTTATCAACACCATTTACCAAACATATCAACAACTTATTTTTCAGTTTTAGCACTTCTATTCAAACACATAATTGCTTATTCATAGATTCAGCCGAAACACTTAGAAGTGTTTTTCAACACTTGGTGCTCAAAAACTACTTAAATTAAGCTAAATCAAATGAGCTCTAAGTAAATAATCCTCTCTCTAAAAACTTAAGCTTTTAGATGAGATGGTCATACAATTCAACATAAAAAGAAGTTTGTTTTTTGTGATCGTTTTTTGTATAGATAGATAGGTAGCTTACATAAATGAGAAATGATTATATAAATGTTTTGGCACCATTTGGTGATTTAGTAAAATAACTTCGAATTTATTAAAAAAATACATTTGGACATTTACTTGAGGGTTTATTTTTTTTTATAACAAAGAAATTCGTCTGCAACCCACCCTTTGGACCAATCACAACCTTCTTTAACTCGGTGGATAATGGGCCCGCCCCTCTACCCTTCTCCACTTAAATACCAAGCTTCGTTTTGCATTGCGACCTAATCCACAAATCCTCCACCTTTTGCCACTCGAGCTAGGCCTTGGGGGCACATTTACTTGGGGGTTTATTAAGGGAAAAAGGGAAACACCTAACCTAAGATGAAGTTAATGTTTTGACAGAGATTTCAGTGAGTGGGATTTTATTGTCAAAAATGTCATAGCAACGATCATGACCTTTAATCTGTCAAACAATTTGAGGATACCTAAATAAAAATGTCACCAGGTATAATTCAACTTCTAATTATCACGTAGTTCAGCTTTGGACAATAAGAACTTGGATTCTATGAACATGATTTCAGCACTTCCAAACACATAAAATAAGCGATTCATAATTTCGATTAACGACAGTTTTGAGTATACGAGCTTTATAACCAGACATAAGTGGGATCTGCTTTCACCTATGGCATAGATGCAGTTAAAAGTAGGTGTTAACTACAACGATTGAGACTTTGTTTCTAACAAAGCTGCATGAGTTCATACAGCAGCTAAAATAGTGTCAATGTTCAATGCTTTTAAGTACTAACGGTCTCACTGTTCTGATACACTTCTACCTCACAATGCTACACATACCAATAACAGGAGTATAGACAATCATCGAGCGGGTATTGTCTCATTAGAATCATGCTTCCAACTCTACCAAGCAATTGATGGCTTAAACTATCCAAGGTTGATTGCTGCAGTGACAGTTACAAATGTAAAATATACTGTTGTTCCTGCGATTTCCAGAAAAGAATTCATGGTTTATTTTCTCTTCTATTTGTCCTTTATGCTTTTTCTTCTCATTTTCTGCTTTAGATTCTGACCTTGTCCCAACGAATTAGCAAAACCCACAAAGAATTGAGTATAATGAAAGCATTAAGTAGGAGATGAGAGCAAAACAATGCATATGTTACTGCCAAGGTTTTGGTTCACAGTACTAACCGCATTAAGTGCAAACATTTTAGCTTCCACCTCCTTCCAAGGAATATGTACATTGTTACTGGTCCAACCTCCAAGGAAGATCTGGTATAAAAATAAAAAAGCAAAAGTCATTTCACTAATAGAAGAAAGATAATAAAGTTGCTAACTTGAAAATAAATTCCAGAGGTATTTTGAAAGCCTGTCAAAAGGTGAAAAGAAAAATAATTGTAAAGGGAAACAACCAAATAAGATCATTATTTAGCAGTAAATGCAAAATATGATAAGGAGATACTGGGTAGAAAACTAGATATGGATAATTCTTGCATATTTCTGTTGAAGTTAAAGATGAGAGGGTAAAAAGGATGGTGCCAGGTATTGATAGGATGAGAAGGAAGAGAGGTGACATACTTGAGCAACCAAGAAAATACAAAGTGCGAAGCAAAACAAAAACAAGTCCAATCAAAAAATATCGTTGTTTCTCTGGTTAGGTTCAAATTACAGTCAGCTTATATATTTCTGGAATTATCTGGTCTAGTTTTTTGAGTCAAGAATGGAAACTATGGAAAAAATTGTGCAGGAATTTCCAGGATTATACTATGGCTGCTACTCAAAAGAATTTGTGAAATCAGAAACTACTATTTACCAACTTGAACAAAGATAAATAGTCAATAGAACAATCTCAAACAAGGTGAACACTCAAGAGGATAAGAACAATTTAATGCAGCTGGAACTAGAGATCCAGAAGTTAGCTAAGGATGAAGAAACTTCTTGGTGACAAAAATCAAGGTGCTTGTGGCTGAAAGAAGGGGATAGAAGCACTAAATATTTCAAAAAAATGGTCAATTCTCACAGAGGGTACAATCACATCGATAGGTTGCAAGTGGGGAATGTAATCATTGAAGACAAAGAGCAGGTGAAAGAGGTGGTTCTTGATTTCTGTCAAGATTTGTACACTGAAAATGAGAACTGGAGGCCTTCTGCAACTTCTGATGGTTTGGGAAGCCTGAATGCTAAAGAGAACGAGACCTTTGAACCTAATATGCTTGGACTCGGGTGCGGGTAACCGACACAGATGTGAATCCAAGGGGTGAATCTGACAAAATCTAATTTTTTAGATTTGGGGGTACGGTTCCAAGTATGGATACGGGTGTTGGAATTCGGCTAAAAAAATCCAAAATTATAAATAGAGCTATAACGCTATTCTAAATTTTGAAAGATCTTCTAGGTCGTCATTCCCAAGGCCCTCAACTTTTTCTTTCACACTCTCTGGTTGTTCCCCTCAAAAAAGAAAAAGAAAGTCATTCAAGGCTTTCCACCAACTCTCCTTACAGATCATTGCTACTGTCTACCAAAAGTCAGAACACAACCGCTTGAATTCTTAGTTTCTCTTCGTTTGGCTTGAAACATGAAACAACGAATATTGACCAAAAGGAAAAGCTAAAAAAAAAGAAGAGACGAAGGGACTATAATATTTAAGGTATGCCTTTTCTCATGTCTTAAATCTATATTATCTTTTATCAAAATCTCAATTTTCGCCAAAATTTGTCCATGTACTCTAGTCAAAGTATCCAATGTGGGTTGACCGAATCCCACACGTATCCCGCACCCGTATCGTGTCGACACGGGTGCGGCAGCGAAAATGAAGAGTCCACGCAACTTAGCCTTGAACATGCTTTTAATGAGGAGGAAATCTTGAATGCTATTAATTCTTTGTGCCCCTGATAAAAGCCTCAGTCCTAATGGATTCTCAAAGACTTCTTATCAAAGATGTTGGGGGATTACCAAAAGGGATGTTATGGGAAACCTCAGTCACTTTCACAGAAATTGTCACATGGTAAAGTCTTTCAATACTTATTGTATTGCACTTATTCCCAAAAGAGAAGGTGCAATTGAACTCAAAGACTTAGACTTATTAGTCTCATTGGTAGTGTTTCAAGTTATTTTTTTGGTGAAGTAATTAAATTGTATTAGAAAGGCATCAAGGAGATGCAATGGTTACAACTAAAAACAAAGTTGTGCAAGAACCTGTAAAGCAGCCAACAATATAAACCCCCTTAAACCCTACTGTGCTAGACTTAGGGAGCTAACAAAATCCAAAAAATTATCCATACTGTTAATAGGGGAGAGAAGGTGCCAAATATAAAGACTAACTAAACATCTAGTCTTAATGGTGCTCATGGGAATTGATATTCCATCAAAGCATCTACAGTTTCTCTCTTTCCAAATCCCCAAAATATTACTGTTGGGATCATCCTCCAGGTACTTTTGATAGTGTTGTCAACTTTCCGACATATCCAGCCAGCATAAGCATCTTTGATGGAGAGGGGCATAACCCATTGGAGGCCAAACAATGAGAAGAAGAAATGCCATATGCCAACTATTATGGAGCAGTGCAAAAAAAGATGATTGACACTTTCATTATCTTGTTTACAGAAAAGACATCTATTGATGAGCATGATGCCATTTTTCCTAAGGTTGTCTTGTGTTAGACATGCCTTACGAAGGGCTGTCCATGCAAAACAGGAAACCTTAAGAGGTTGTTTGGTCCTCCAAATATGCTTCCAGGGAAAGTCTTCAAGTATGTCATTCTGGGCACACCAGTAGTTGAGCTTTTCTTCATAGTGTAGATCCGTTCCTTGGAGCTGCCCTAAAGTAGTCTATCTGGATTGTGAACATCAGTTACAATTTTCCAGTGTTTGTAACAGGAGAAGAAATTCATTATTTTCCCAATTCTGCAGATACTATCCTTCTGAAAATTAGACTCCAAATATTGTCAACTTTGTATCGGCCATTGTGGAAAGGACTCCTTAAAAACAGTGCCCCCAATCCACTAGCCTAACCAGAATCTTATGTTGAGTCCATTGCCAGGTTTGAAGTAAACGTTCTGAAGAAATTCATCCTGGAAAGTACTTATGTGTTTCCAGACCCCTACACCATGAGGATCTTTGCTCATCTTTGGGATCCAGTGATCATGAGTTCCATATTTTGCTTCGATGATGTCCTTCCAATACTCTGCCTCATTCTGCCCATATTTCTAAAGCCACTTCATAAGTAGGCATTTGTTATGCATCTTAGGTCTCTAATTCCCAACCCCCCTTGGGCCTTGGGTAGAATAACATTTTGCCATTTTCACCAGAGAAAACTTATGAGTTTAGCTGTTACCTTCCCACAAGAATCTTCTCCTTAGTCTTATCCTTCTATATCCCAAAGTAAAGCTCTTTGCATCGCAATGCCTATTGTGTTGGCTTGGCCTTTCATAAGTGGAGACAGAATAAAGCATCCATAATAAAGGTGTTTACTGTCTGTTCTTGATTCAGCACACGTCCTAGGCATAGGGGAGATCAGAGCAACAGGGAACGCCTAGATGACGTTTTTCTTCCTGGACTGCAGTAAATAGATCGATCTCAGAAAAAAAAAAGAATCTTCTCCTTAGTCAGTCTTTCTGCTTCAAGTCTATGGGAGGCAGACTCAGAGTCTGTTTGGATTGGCTTAAAAGTTGGTCAAACCTACTTTTAAGTCATATTTAGCTTTTGGGAATGTTTGGCAAAGCTAAAAATAACTTGAAATAAGTTTAAAATAACTTTAAAAAGTTAAAAACCAAAAGTAGGACTCCCCCTACTTTTTATTTTGACTTAAAAGTCATTTAAAGTTTGACTTTTTATTTTTTGACTTAAAAGCTACTTTTTTCAGCTTATCCAAACGGGATCTCAATCTAATCAACAATGTTCTGGACAACATTCCTACCTACTATATGCCTTTATTTCCTTAGTCTCGGGTTAACTATGAGACCAAATAAGGTAATTGGGAGACTGGTCTCGGGTTACAAAAATGTCGTTATTAAAGGCAGGCAAATCACTAATGCAACCCTCATAGCTAATCAAGTGTTAGTTGGTGTCAAAAAAGTGGTGATCCAGGCCTCCTCTTCAAGCTTGACATTGAAAAGGCTTTTGACAAACTCAACTGGCATTACCTTATCTCAATCCTAAGGCAAATGGGATTTGGGGAAAGGTGGATCAAATAGATAATGTTCAACTTCTCCACAGTAAAATATTCTAGACTGGTTAACAGAACTCATGTGGGATTTTTCTCCCCAATGAGGGGAATTAGGCAAGGGATCCTTTATCTCCCTTACTTCTCATATTGGCAATGGAGGGTCTTAGCAGAATATTGGAAAGGGCCAAACAAATGCAATGGTAAAAAGGTTTTGATGTTGACCAAGACCCAGGCAGTTCAGTCTCCATCTCGCACCTTTTATTTGTTGATGAAACTCTTAACTTTTGTATTACAAAGAAAGCTCACGTCCAGTACCTGATTATCACCCTCATGCCCTTCGAGGCTATGTCAGGACTCCACATTAACATGTCAAAAAGCATCTTCTATCCAGTTAATGTGGTTCCTAACCTGGAGGAATTGGCTGAAATTATGTTCTGAAATATTGGTTCCTTCCCCACTACTTACTTAGGCCTCCCTCTAGGTGCCAGCCATAAGGCTGTTGAGTTCTGGAAAGTGGTAATTGAAAATTTCGAGAAAAGATTGGCATCCTGGCAGCAACAGTATCTTTTCCTTGGAGGCAGAGCAACACTTATTAATAGTGTTTTAGACAGTATCCCCGCCTACTTCATGTCCCTATTTCCTATTCTAGGCATGGTGCAGAAACACCTTGACAGGATTGTCCCTATTTCCTATTCTAGGCATGGTGCAGAAAAATCTTGACAGGATCAGAAGGTCTGTTTTTATGGGAAGGGAATAACACAACTCACATAATTCACTTGGTCAAATGACCCAAGGTCAATCTTCCTAAAACTCTTGGTGGCCTAGGTGTTACGGATATAGCATTCCACAATAAATGCATGTTAATGAGATGGCTTTGGAGATGTGACCAGGAAGATGCCGGTTTTTGGAAGGAAGTTATGCAAGCAAAGCATGATTTCGCCAACCACTGGTGTACCAAAGTGGATGGAACACCTCATGGAACAAGGTAATGGAAGGGTATCAGGCTCTTATGGGATGCCTTCTCACTCAGCACATCTCTTCAGGCTGGAAAATGGGGAGCATATACTGTTTTGCAAAGACAAATGGTTAGGTCTCAATCCTCTGAAGGATACCTACCGAAGATTGTTCTCACTAGCTACCAACCCAGACCCCATTATTGCTGAGAATAGGGAGGACAACTCATGGAATTTGATACTAAGAAGAAACCTAAATGACTGGGAAAATGAAGATTTCCTAGCACTCCTTAACTGCCTTCAAAACAGTCCAGTCAACAGCCTTAGGAGGGACAGAATCAAATGGGGCAGCAGCAGAAATGGGTCTTAAACAGTCAAGGAAGGATACTTGCGCTCTGAGATCCAAGAAGAATTTGATTGATCAATGGCCTTGGAAGCTGATTTGGAGAACTAAATTGCTACGTTTGTTTCTCTTGGAGCACTCCAAAGGGTGCAAGTTTACCTCAAGACAATCTTTCCAGGAGGAAATTTCTGCTTCCAAACAGATGCTACATGTGTCAGTGGCTCAGTGCAGCCCTGGATCACTCAACCACCTGTTCCTTCACCGTCCATTTGCAAGAGACATATGGAACATGTTATAATCACTTTTTGGTCTTCATTGGGTCATGCCATGCAGTGTGAAAGAGGTTTATCATATTTGATGCTCATGGCCAGTTGGGAAGGCCATCAAAAAGTTTTGGTCTTTGATTCCAGCTTGATTTTTTGGTGTATATGTTTGGAAAGAAGTCGTAGATTTTTTTATGGCACCACAACGGTCAAGTACACTCTTAAAGCCTGATGTTTAGTTAATATTTTTAGTTGGGCCAATCTCACCCATGTAATCAGTCTTGACTCCTTCATGGATTTTATAAGCTCTTCAGTTCTTTGATAACCCCACTTGGTGGGATTTCACTGGGTATGTTGTTGTTTAGTTCTTTTATAGTTTTTTGTCTCCCTTTGGACTGATACTTCCATCTTTTATAATCTGTGCATCTTCTTGATGCTTTTATTATTGTTATTTTTCAAAACTTCATTAAAATAAAAGGAGTTAAATTGATAAAATCCATACTTAATGCCCTTCAAATAAATAAGTTATTCAAATTGTGTTTAATTGGGTTGGTTGGACAAATATTTGGAAATCTTATCCATTTGCTAGCAGTTGTTTTCTCATCAAGTAATAAATTTTAATTAACAATGGGCACAAAGTTTACCCATATACAAGGAGCATACTAACTTTAGTTATTTCAGATGAGAAACAGGCTTAGAGATTTCGAGTGCAACTAATATGATATCAACTTTATCTTTATTTAAAACAGCACAAAGTAATAAGCCAACCCAATGACACCTTCTGGATAAATGCTGCAGAACCTAAAAGCTGACAAACATCCACCAAAAGCTCCGTCAGGCTCATCCTGAATTGTTCAAGGGTGTCAGGCAGGTCAACCATTGCACCCTCGCCATAAAATGTAGAATCATCCACCTGTTTAAGTCGAAACCCATAACACAAAATAAATAAAACAGAAAATAAAGAGTATGGAAAAGATGGCATTAATTTGAGCTTACATTTATGCACTAGAGCAATTAACAGCAAGTACAAGGACGTTCACTGAAAGCTAGCCAAGGAAATCATTTTGAAACTAGTTTATCAAAATGATTTACAGCTTACTTTAAAGAAGTTAGTCTACCACTATAGTACAATATGTTTATATTGATGACATCAAAGCATGAGCAAAAATTTGACCTGTCCACTAATCAAATTTTAGAGGCAACCTCTAACAACCAAATTATGTAGACCACCAAACAGACTCGAGAGAAAGGGAGAAATAAAAAATTGAGAAGAAAAAAGTAACTGACAATGCCTTAGTGTAGGACAAAACAAGGTAAGAGTCTTCAAGATTATCTTCCAGCTAACCTATGACATTATTGCTGGTAATTCCTTTAGTGAAGCATGCTGAGTTGAGGTTCTTATTTTTATTTTATTTTTTTGAAATTAAAGTTGAGGTTCTTATTATTATTTTTTTATTTTTTTATTTTTTTATTTTTATGACCGTGGTGTCCGGGTCAGCTTTCGCGCACCTCGACTAATTCTACGAGATACCTATCACCTCCCACCAGCAACAGGTACCAGGTAACTCTGTCCACCAAGGCTAGGACGGATGGGAAGAATCACCTAGTGTTTTTTGTCTCCACTCTCCACTGAGTTTTGAACCCGAGACCTCAAGGTTCTCAACCACTTCATTGACCACTAGGCCACACCCTTGGGTGCGTTGATTGAGGTTATTATTGAAAGTCAAGAATATTACGTGGAATATTTTTAACGATTCTATCATAATGGTTAGAAAACCCACAAATTAGGAAATTGTTCTTAATACATGAAGATATCAGAAGGTGGTCCGCGGTCACATGGAATTCAATTTTTGGGATCAGTGTCTGCGAGATCGCTAACAGTAGGTTCCTTTCTGAATATACAAACAGGAATATGGCAGAGCAAATTATTCAGATGGAATGGTGATGGAAGAAGTCCAAAATTCAGCTCCATTAGTGGAACCTTGTTATCAGATGCTCACCTTTTAATCAAAAATCCAGTAGCCCCTGGATTCAAGCCCTGGGGGAGCCGCTACATCTTATGGTCTTAGCGGACCTTCTAAGAGATCAGGAATCTCTACAGAAGTTGGGTCTCAACTCAAGAAGAGACAGATATGAAGAATCATCTAAAATGGGCATGAATTCAGATTGCAAGGGATGGTGCGGATTGTCCTTACGAGATCTCAATACAAAGAGACAGAATCAAATTCACCATCCCAATTTGGGTGGAGAAAGGAGTTCGATTTCAAAGGATTTCACCTGAGATGGAGGATGCCGCTGTTGGATCCTCTGGTCCAAAAATCGTATGGACCTCGGGGTAAAAGACCCGATCTCTGTTGGTAAAGGACAAAGGAGCATGTACGATTTTGAGGGATCACAGAGAAAACATGTGGGGTGTTTAGTGACAGCTGGACAAAATTCAATTGGGAGAATACAACCACGAGACAAGTGGGTTTTTTCAAGTCTTCCACTTCACAAGAGGGCCAAAAGCGCAAATCAAAAAAATTGATTTGGCCAAACGCAGCCCAAGTCATTCTTAATGATTTAGCACCCCCAAAGAGTGATTTTTTCTTCGATCCTCTTTCTGAAGAAGCAATCAGAAAGAACTCAAAAAATTTATCGCCAGTGACAGAATCATTTAAGTAGGGGAGAAAACGAGAACCAAGGGAAAACAGATCCCAACACAAGAATCAAGATCACGCAAAGTAAGGCAACGCCGGAAAACATGGCCATTGTGGTCAGCAGTGATAAAACTAGATTGGGAGTCAAAAGACAACAGAGCAACAGATTGTCGCAACCATGCAAGATGAAAACGAAATTGAAGAGTGGGCTGTGGAAGACACAAAACCAATCTAACAGGACCGAAGCTCAATTATACGGTAGGAGAAGGAGACCTCCATGTGAGTGAGACAAAATCTGATCAAGTTGGGATAAATTTTCGGGGTAGATTTCCAGGGGCATGAGGAAGAAACACTGGAATTATTGATGCAAAAAAATTGACAGTTATAGACAGGCAAGGAAGATGGAGCGCGAATCGATTATCAAACGGCCATGATACAAAGGGGCTCAAGAACTTAAAAGGCTCACTTTTGATGTAAAATTTAAAGATGATGGAAAAAGGGACAGGGGGGAAGA
>JAJONR010007260.1:0-37342 GCA_029582245.1 Solanum etuberosum
TGTCAAGAATTTTTTCATATCTAAAACTCAAATCGATCGAAACCTCTTATTAAGATAAGAAACACAACATCATTTACTTCACTTCATCATATCCTTTGGTACATGTAGTGAGCACAACTTCATAGCTTTTACATTGGTTTAGGATAAGAAACACAACCTCATTTGCAGCATCATATCCTTTAGTACGTGTAGTTGGCACAACTTCATATCTATTTTTTTTGGTTTTCTATCTGGTGTTCAGTACCGTATTCAGGAAAATTCGAATCGGAAATCTCTGATTAAGAATGAAGAAGTATTTATCAATCCACGACAAACTCCGGTACAACTTCATATTTTCTCTTATGTCAATGCAAGAGATGAATATTTAAATACAAATTGAAATGACAGGTTTTTTTAAAAATAAATTAGGTAATGAATTTGAGTGTAGATTTTCAGTGGTAGTTGCACTGCCACTCTTTGACGGCACGTAATTTAATTAACTACTAACCATAGTCAACCACGTTCTCTATCAAAGTCTCCCAACTCAAAAAATATTAAAATTGGGGAATGAAAAAAGAAGGAAAAAATAAAATCTATCCTAAATATTTTAAATTGAAATGTGTGTTTAGTATTAATCCAATAGTTGATTATCTTTTATATTTTTTGGATTAAAGTTAAATTGAATGATTGTAACTTCATTTATAGATATATTATAATTGTCGTGTGCAAGGTGCTGATTCTTTCGAGCATCAAGGGTAATAATGAATTTGATTTCCTAACAACAAGATAATATCATATCAAAAGCTTGGCCAAATTTGGTCTTATTAACAACAATTGTAAATCAAAATATTGCGTTTTTGATAAATAAAGATATTTTATCATCAAAACTATGAATGATCGATGCATATATAGCAACAGAAATAATCACTTCTCAAACACGTAGCCATGAACAGTGTAATGTACGAAATAACTACATTAAATAGTCGTCCATCAATATAATAATTAATAATTTTTAATACATAAAAATAGTATTGATTTTTTTATAATATAATTATTTTATTCAATCAACCAAATACATAACTCGCTCATAATATGACCAATTGGACATTTATTTTATTAGTACCAAAAGAACACTAAAAAAATACTTGCAATAATTCAAACACTAAAATAAGAGATTGTCAAACTACCCATAAAAGCAGGGGGAAAAAGGTCTAAAGAAAGTAAAATTTCCATAATGCTCTAATTTTGAGAAAATTACAATTGGGAGTCATTATCAACTTCTATTGTTAATTGAGCTTTTAGATCCACAATGGGATTTGTTTTAATTAATTATTTATAGTGTTTCTTTTGTTTATTTATATGTTGCCTTTAGCACCCATCTTAGTGTTTAACCTAATAATAAGACCACCAAATATAATTATGATGGAGTGTCACTATAATAAATACAGAATTTAACTGCTTTAGTGGTAATGATCTAATTATCGTTATGTTATATTTCGCGGCGATAATAAATATAATTATTTATAATCAGGTAGTCAGTGCTTTATATAAATGTCGCTAAAGATATTAGCGAGATGCAAAGAAATTAAATCAATTATTGTTAAGTGATTTCACAACAATAAATATTACTGTTAAAATAAAATATATTGCCACTAAATATCGTACACATTCATATTTAATAAGAGGACTCGAGTTTAAACTCTAGAAATAAAATAAATTTAGATAAGAAACATTTTGCCCCAAAATGATTTTCTTCGACGTGAATTCATATTATTCAGACCGACTCCCAAATTTGATTCTAAACACCGAATAAAAAAGAAGAAACACAAAAAGACTAAAGAGACTTACAAAACATATATACATATTAGATAATGCCTCCCCCAAATACTACACTCTCTTGGGTGTACAAAATCCAAGAACTTTACCTCATATATGATTTATCAATTTTTTTATTTTGTTAATTAATATCCGATATCTATTTTGAGTCTCGATTAATTCAAATTAACATCGAAAAAGTGATTTGTTGATATAATATACTAGTATGATTATTGATGCACTACCATCATATAATATAATTTTCTTTAGAAACATATTGCCATTTTATAATTTCATTAGTTATTGTTGAGTTAGCAAGTCAACTCACTAGCTTTGATTCTAAGATTCTTTGGTCTGCCACTGTGCTATATATGAGTTGGTGAATAGTGGTGTTAACTCTATGTATTTCAACATAGTGGAATATAATTTAATTCCTTTTTTTTTTCCTTAATTGCTTTTTGGGTTTTTTCTTTTTGACAAAATAATGCATCTTATGGAACAGTTTAATATTCTGTTAGATCCTAATCCATTTATAGCCAACAAATGAGACATGTTTATAGTTGGTAAGAGAGAATAATATCAGGATTTAAAAAATTGCTAATATTAAAAAATATTTTTGCCAAATAGCATTTCAAATAAGTATTTTTTTTAATTGAACTTTATTTTTATTCAATTGAAATTTAAAATATTAAGTTTATTAGTTAATAAAAATATAACATAATGCAAAAGGAAGAGGATAAACAAATTGTATTAATATTTGAGAGGTTTATGAGTTAAATTTGTGAGAGGCAATTTATTTCGTGAAAAAAAATAATAATTCTATTTCTGTATATCAAAAGAAGTAGAAATTTGTAATTGTCAAGTGCGAAGGAAAGACCTTCACCACTTGAGTCATATGCATGGAACTCACACATACAAGATTAGAATTCTAGTCTTTTCTACATGATATCTCACTGATGGCTCGGACCCCCTCGAAAGGAGTCCTTGTTCACCTTCCACCTAAGTTGCACATGAACCCCCCACTCCCCCCTCCCCCCAAAAAAAAATCAAAAGTCTTTTTAGCTTTCTAATACTATGTCATTAGTATACATTTAAGGGTGATTATTTTTTATTTGTGAGGAAGGTCCATTAATTTTGCCACTTGTGCCTTTGATATTTCTATTTTTAGTCCACTTAGCAAATCTTAACTACCTACTCTTGAGTTTGCATTTAAGGCTTTAAAGTGATTTTATGGCAAGTAAAAGTGTTTCAACTAAGATAGTAAAAAGGAGTGGGTGTAAAATATATATATATTATATTTATTTTTCAATATCTCTTAATGGGAAAGCTAAATACTTACTCCATTTTAATTTTACTTGAGCTTATACGAATAATAGATATTTTTATTTTAGCAAATTAAGATAAATTTATTATTTTCTTTTATCTATGTTTACTTCTATTTATCCACTATACGTAAATAGTTATTTGCTTTTACTTGTCCGGTTTAAAAAATCAAAAGATAAAATCAATTAATTTATCCTTATTATTAATTATAATTTCTCAATGAAATTTCAAAACATTAAAATTGTCAGTTTATTTATTATTCTTTAAAGAGTGAATATTTTTTAAAGGAAATGACAAATCAATGCAGGTTAAGCGTTTGGATTCTATTGAAGCGCCGATTTAATTTGAATCCGACATTATAGAGTTCATTCGAGGGCCGAGATCTCTGATCATGGGTAAAACAATCACATCACTATACCATAACCCATATTAATATATAGCGTGTCCAGTTTTAAGAATTTGTTGGTTCTCAAGAAAACAAGAATATTTTTAGAAAACCAAACACAACTCAACAGTAAGCCTCATTCTAAAATTAAATAAAAACACAAAAAATCTCACCAAAATGACTTGATAAAATTTAAACTAAAGCCAATTCCAACAATTATTATGATTTAATTAAACACGGAGAGAAGCAATTATAATTATTAATAAGCTACCTACCAAAAGATTCTAATGGATTTTATTACCAAACGATTCTTTTTCTTGATAATTGCACAATAATTTCCTTATCATTAAGGAGGAGGATCCTACTCCCTACGTCACAAATTATTTATCGTAATTTTTAAACATAGTAATTTCAAATTATCTCTCATAATTTTTAAAAAACAATTTGACTCAGTTATCTAACATTGTTTTTCAAAAATAATTTTCTCAAATTATTTATCATTTTAAAAGTTTAAAGGTAAAATTAAGTATTATTTTTTATTTTATCTTTAGTAGTAATTGTTTTTGAAGATTACAAACATCTCAATAAAATAAAATTACTTTTTGTTATAACATAAATAAGTGTAATTTAACTGAAATTCTGTGTTTTTAAAAAGTATAGTGTAAACGAAAAATACGATAAATAATTTGATAGGAAAAAGTATCAACTTATTTTAAACCACTACACTGATTTAGATGAGGGTTAGACAAAACAATTTAACGACAAAAAGAAATCAGAAAAAAAAAAAAAAACATAACTTAGTCTAATTTCTGAATTGACAATGTGACGTTACGTTATCAAGAAAAAATAAAAAAGAATCCGACAAAGATGAGACTATTTCAAAATTAAAAAAATAAATAAAAGGGGACCAATTCAACATTAAAAAATTATAAATTAATTGTCAAATTGACCCCACAAGTTTAGACTCTTTTCATCAGTTCGTTGACCAACAGATGCATTATGGACCCCATAATTAAATCATCTTTCATATTCCTAATGTACGTGCACTATCCAACATGGCATAATGAACTAATCTTTAAAAGTCATATAACAATTATTTTTTCATTCGGTGTTCGATATTTATATTAAAATTTTGACTAATTTAAATTCACACTAAGTAAGGCCTCATTCGTAGAGAAGCGCATATCATCAAAAATTTTCTATACACAAAGCTCAAATCCGAGATCTTTAATTAAAAAAAGGAGCCTAATGAGACATGAATATATGGGAATCAAAAATTAGTTAGGTCATTACCCTCTTAATAAAAAAATTGGAGCTAATTCTTTCACTTAAATCATAAAATATCTAGTTTTCTCTAATTCTTATTTTCTTCATGCGTATTAATTAGTAGAGGTTTATTATTTTATTAGAATTAGTAAGATAAGGTCTAGCCTCCTTTATTTGTACTTATCTCTGTTGGGATTTTTTTTTAATTTTTTTTTGTATTATAAAAAACTATTATATCGGTGATGGAAGGGATTTTCGGTTTCCTTGTATGGATCTGGACAATTCTTTCTACTTGAGCTACCTTTTGAGGTTGAGTTTTATCCAAAATCTTTTATTTTTTCTTCTTTTATCATGGTATCAGATTCAGGCCTTCCGATGTTAGACCGTCAAATAGATTGTCCATGCCCTACGAGGGATCATACAATACTGTCCGGACGTGTATATCCTGGGATAGGACAAAGTCGGGTGTGTGGGGATGAATGAATCCCACATCGGTGATGGAAGGAGTTCTAAGCTTTCGTATCTGAATTATATTGGACAATCTCCCCTTCCTCAAGCTAGCTTTTAGGATTGAATTTGCCCAATTTTTTTGTCAAATCTCAAAAAGTTAATTCTTGGTGTATTAATTAGTAAACCCAAAGTATATTATATACATATATGTATCATAGATAGACAAGTTTTGAGGAATTTTCATCAACAACTAGAACCTAGTTTCATGGTTTGAAAACAAGCAAGACGTGTTGAAATCAAGTACTAGTAATTTGGAATTTAGAGAGTCTTCCATTTTTTCTATTTTATTAAATTTGTCTTTGCCGTTTCCAAATTGTCAATATCTAATTAAGGCAGTATTTCATTGTGCATGCTATTTGACTAAAATTAGAAACGCATAAAAACATATAGTACTCGAGTTTTAATAATCAATTAGTGTACTTTTGTCCAATAAATATTCTTTAATATTTGTATTTTATATTTATATGACAATATAATCAATATATCCTTCATGAATTATTTAATCTCCATCTTATTAGTCGTCACTTATAATTTGTTGAAAGAATAATTCATAGTAGTAGGGGTACAATATTGTCTTGCCGTGTAGAAGCTTTGTGCCTTTCATAGGACTAATCGTGCCCATATATAATTTTTACCATATGTTGTTCATTGCATTTTGATTAACACCCTATTTTTCTCTTATGCTTTTTCCATCGTTCTTTTCTTCTTTTATTCAAGTTCGTTACATTTGAGAAAATAGTCTTTCATAAAAAAACAGTCTCTTCACCTCCACGAGATAGTGATAAGGTCTGCGTATAATCTACCCACCCCAAACCTCACTTTGTGAGATTTCACTGAGTATGTTATTATTGTTGACTTGTTGTTATTGTAGTAATAAACCAAATTCATGAAAAGGTAATATCAGTATGGTGAGTGTTTATCAAATTACAAATACAACGTCGAATTTGTGTCTAATAATCAAATGTTGAAATTCAAAAAAAGTGGAAAAAATTTGAAAAATTCTCATTATCAAATATGTCCTAAATTTGTGTCTAGTAAAGTTTTTTTTTTTTAAATTTATATAAAAGGGATAGCTAGCTTCCAAATTTAACAAAATTTTGGTTCACACAGAGCTTGTGACAATAAGATGCTGCCTTGTCCTTTTTCCCTCTTAAAGAAATTCCTTGCTACCAACAAACTCATTTGACTTTCTCTGCACATATATATATATTTTTAATTAAAACAAAACAAAACAAAAATAAAAATTATTTCTTCTAATTCATTACCCTTTTTTCCCGCCTTCACATGCAAACTTTACCTTTTCTTCTCATTTATTTAAATAAAATAAAAATATGTTGGTCTATAAAATTATTAATTAAAGTGTGTTTGTTTGACTACTATTCCCTAAAGTCCTTGGTGGGGACTTCCCAATATTATACAAACATTTGTTTTAGCATAAATATTGTAGTATTACCTGAATAATTTATTCTTTTTGTCTTAATTTAGTAATATTCCTCGTATTTATAAAAGTTAAAAATTAAGTTTTTGAAAATTAATAATAGTTTCAAATGATTTTTTATTTTTTTAAAATATAAAATTTGATGCTGAGAACAACTCATCGTTTAAAAACAGTATGAATTTGGACTTGACCTTTCAGATTTTATTTTATTTTTATAAAACAAAAAAATACAAAAGAAAAACCAATAGTCAGATTCAGTCACCCAAAAAACAACGATAAAGACAAAAGCACTCCATAAATGTCCCTCAATTCCCCACCTTGACCCTACTCCTCCTTTCTTTAAACTCACACATTCTCCTGTCCACATCCGTTATTCTTCCATTTTCACATACCCCTTATCGTCATTTCACCTTAAATTTCCCACCTGGCTGCCTACGTGGATTCTATTTGCCAGGTCACCTCTAACTTTTTCCTAATAAAAAAGAAAAAACAAAAAATATAGCCCTCTATTCTCATTTTTTTGGTCTACTAGGATCATCGAGGCGGAACCAGGTAAGATCGAACGGTTTTTGTTCAAATTATTTCGATGAAGAATTATAAAGTAGAGAAAAGTATTGAAGATACCTCTAAATTCTTGTCAAGTCTAGGGGTGTTTTCAATATTTTTTTCTACTTTCTATTAAGAGTTTTATGCTTTTACAAGAGTTTGATAACATTTGCTATGTCATGTGACATATCAGGCTAGTAATAATTTACAGATGAAACTAATAATTTGTGTCAAATTCAGATATTTTCAATATTTCTCTCTAATAAAGTATGATGAAAATTCTGACTCCGTTACTAAGAACGGAGGTGTCTTCATCCTCTTCTCTTTTTTGGTTTTTTTTTTTTCAAATTATATTCCTTTTTAACTTCATCAGCCCGCAAAAACAGTAGTACAAAAGAAACTACTCCACTCTCTCTTTCTCTCTCTAAACCTTTGCATACATATAATTTTCTCTCACTATATATCTCTCTCTTTCAAAAACCAAAACCCAAGAACTTAAACAATTCTTGTACCCTTTAGCTAGTTCTACGAAGCCCAGGTTTTTTTTTTTTTCTTTTTGGTTTCTGGGGTTGGAATATTGGTTGTCAAAGTTTGAAACACTTGACAGATATAGATAAATTTGTGTGTGTAGAGTTTCGGGGGGTGGGGGGAGGGGAAATGAATCGAATGTGATGGGAGGCGGGTTTTCGCAGCTGTTTCCGTGTTTTAACCCGGCGGTGAACCGGGGTGAAACGGAGGTGATCTTCACCGCCGGTGAACCGCTTGATGAAACCCTCGGCCATTCCTTCTGTTATGTGAGGTCATCTGCCAGGTTTGTATCTCCCACTCACTCAGATCGATTTGTTTCACCTTCTCAGTCGTTACGGTTTGATGAACCAGCTCCTCTGAGGTCGAGGCAGCTTGGTCCATCGGAAACTGGGTTTCGTGCCATTTCTGGAGCTTCTGTCAGTGCTAACACTTCTACTCCCAGAACTGTCCTTCAACTTGACAATTTTTACGATGATGCCACTGGCAGTGATGCTGGTGGTGGTCTTGTGGGTTTTAATGGTGGTAATAATGTTAGGGGCAGTGTTGTAAATGGTTTCGAGAGTACGTCGTTGTTTAGTGCTTTGCCGCTTCAGCCGGTACCTCGAGGCGGAGTTAGCGGCGAACCGTCCGGTCCAATGGAGAGGGCCTTCTTCATGTCTGGTCCGATCGAGCGTGGGGCACTATCTGGACCGCTTGATGCTACTGCCGGCTCAGACGGCGGCGGCGGAGGTAACCGGGTTCCG
The DNA here is from genome assembly GCA_029582245.1 of Solanum etuberosum. Taxonomy (NCBI): domain Eukaryota; kingdom Viridiplantae; phylum Streptophyta; class Magnoliopsida; order Solanales; family Solanaceae; genus Solanum; species Solanum etuberosum. The sequence continues at coordinate 8,534 of JAJONR010007260.1, forward strand.
TTCTCTGCTCCACTGGGTGGAGTTTATGTTAAAAAGAGGAGGAAAAAGGGCATTTCGGCAATTAAAAAAGCCTTCTACAGGAATTTCTCCGAGAAGAAACGGCCGTGGGTAGTACCGGTGAGAAACTTTGTCAGCGGCAGAAAGGACATTCCGGCCGCCGGGGACTGTACACATGATTCGGATATGGGCAGCGAATCCAATGTTCAATGGGCATTGGGCAAAGCGGGGGAGGATCGTGTGCATGTGGTTGTATCGGAAGAGCATGGATGGCTATTTGTTGGAATTTATGATGGTTTTAATGGCCCTGATGCCCCAGAGTTTTTGATGAGTAATCTATACAAAGCTATGTATAAAGAATTGGAGGGTTTATTTTGGGATAGTGAAGATACTAGTAACGCAGAAGGGGCAAATCCAAGTTCAGAAAGCGAAGTGATTGCTGAGAATTCGAGCATACCTGATTCAAATTCAGTGCCGGGGGCAACTATTAGCGGGGTTGGTGGAGTAGAAGAAGGTGAAAGTGAGGTGAATTTGCAGCAGGTGGATAGAAGGCCGTCAAAGAAGGTGACTTTTGAATCAGGGGAGATAGAAGTTAGGAGGAGGAGATTGTGGGAATTTTTAGCAGAAGAGGATCCAGAAGATGGGCTTGATCTTTCGGGTTCAGATAGATTTGCATTTTCAGTAGACAATGCATTAAGTGTAAATAATGCTGGTTCAGCAGTGAATAGGAGGTCATTGCTGTTGTCGAAATTGAAACACGGATTGTTAAGTAAGCACAAAGAGAGTAAGAAATTGTTCCCATGGAAATTTGGATTGGAAGCTAAGGAGAAAGTTGAAGAGGAGGAGAATAGAGTTGAGGAGGAAAGGACTAGTAGAAATGAGAAGAGGCGAAAGACGGGTCCAGTTGATCATGAGTTGGTTTTGAGGGCAATGTCCAGGGCTCTTGAAGTTACTGAGTTAGCGTACTTGGATATGACAGATAGAGTTCTTGATCGATATCCGGAGCTAGCACTTATGGGGTCTTGTTTGTTGGTTGCTTTAATGAGAGATGACGATGTGTATGTAATGAACGTAGGAGATAGTCGTGCTATTGTGGCAAAATATGAGCCTGAGGAGGTTAGTTCTACTTCAGAATCCAAAGGTCCACGTAATGGCGGGTTGACTGTTGAGGGCATTGTTGAAGAAACAACAAGTGCCTGCAATGAGGAGAATAAGGTGACAAATGAGGCACCTGTTCAGGGTATGAAGCTGACTGCATTGCAATTATCCACTGATCACAGCACTAATATTGAAGAAGTAAGGTTCCTTAGTCCCTTATCAGTTACTTATGATGATTGATTAAATGTCTGAAATTTAATGTGCAGTTGTCTTTTGAAGAAAGTTGGTTTGATTTAATGTAGTGGGCGATACAATTTCACTTGGATATGTTTCCAAATAGGAACTTTGAAGGCTGGTTTGTCTTGAAGTTGCATGTGTAGAGATATATTATGCATCTGTCTGCCTTATTGTTATCTTGTTGGTCACTAATTCTTGATCTAAGTGTATTCAACTCTTAAATGATAGGAAGGTTTGCTGGTATACCCATCTGATAAAGACTTCTGTTGACTTCTTCTTCAAGAGCTATTCACTTTTCTTTTCCAATTAGGTACAATTAAAGTTTCTGTGAACCAACTCCACAGATTGTTTAATGAATTAGTTATTGTAAACCACATCTATCCCACTTGCCTCAAAGATATTGGCCATACCACTTGTTATAAACTGAATCGAGTGATGATCAATTTGAAGTTGTAGCATACCAACTCAGCAGATTGTTTAATGAACTAGTTATCATAAACCACATTTATAGTCACTTATCTCAAAGATATTGGCTGTACCACTTGTTATAAATTACATCCAGTGACCATCAATCGGAGTTCTGATCACCTTGACTCTGAGATGACCATTACTAGCGACTATTTCTGCAATTTTAGATTATGTGAATATGAGTGTCCAGTTTTATATGGCTAGAACAACTTGCTTGGTGTCAATGTAGGGGAACTTTTTTAATCTGATTCTTATGGTTGGTCTGAATTGCCTGCATAACTAGGGTGGTTTCTTGTCATGTGCTGCTTTTTGACTTTTGTCATTCTAATGATAATAAATTGATATTAAAGAAGCCAGTACTTTGCATTTTGAGACCAGCTAATGCCTAGTTGTCTTACTTGGAAGAAGACAACGGATTAGGGAAGCTGGAAAATTAACCAGTATGTGTACATTGACCATGTTAAATGCTGAAAAAGAAGTCTAGATACCCTCTTGCGAATTACAGATTGGGTCAAGTTTCATTTGTGCGTTTACTGATATAATCTCTATTACCGGCAATTTACTTCAAAGCAGTATGGCTATGTCTTTCTGCTGATTTAAGCAATTACATTGAGAGCATAGTTTAGGATTTAGGTTTTTAATCAACTTCTTATCCTTCGAGTCTGAAGATAAACCACTATTTCAAATTTAATGAATTATTTGTGATGGCTTGAAAGCAATGTAAGTTAGCTTTAGTCTCTGCAGCTCTTAAGGGACGGCCATAGTGAGTTACAAGGGCTCTGCTTCAGGGTTTACTGTTGCCTTAAATTATAGTAATTACTCCTTTATCTAGAATTGAAGCAGTTTGCAGAATGTACCTTCAAGTTTTACGAACATTTTATGGTGAATCTCTACTGATCTACTTGTGGAACAATACAAATTAACTAATATGAAGACTTAAAAGCTACTAAAAAAGAGTCTAAAGGACTTAAAGGAGAACTCCTGTTCAAGAAAACCAGCATGTGTTTGTGCGACTTAATTAGAGAGCATCTGTTGTACAATAGTTGTGCTTGAGCGAGATTAGTACTAGAATGGGTTACCCCCTGGGAAGTCCTCATCTGTTGTACAGTGTGCACAGATGGATAGACCTGTTGATGCAATCACGTGAAAGTTGGCTTGCATGCTGATCCTGCTAAGAAAGTAATACAGCATACAAGGTTTGCAGATAGGGAGCAGGATGGTATGCTTTTATAGACTCTGGTTCTTCAGGCTACCTTTCCTAGTATTATTCACATATATTTAAAAGTGAGTATGGTGACTTCTCCCTTTACCTGCCTGCTATGATGTGTATGTTTTATGTTCGACTTTGTTGTGCTATGTATATTTTATGGTTACAAGACATTAATGATGAAACTAGTCTTCTTATGCTGTTTACTATAATATTACTTGCTATTGCTTGTAGCATATGTTGTTCTTCTTATATTTTAACAAGAACTGGTTCTTAAATTGATATCTTTCTCTGATAATTTCAGGAAGTTATTAGAATTAAGAGTGAGCACCCAGATGACAGCAATTGCATTGTCAATGGTCGGGTAAAAGGTCGTTTGAAGGTCACTCGTGCCTTTGGTGCAGGCTTCCTCAAACAGGTTGGTCTTCACTTCTCATTTTTCATTCTGGCGCCTAATCCCAAAATCTTCTCCTTTGCATCAAATTTCACAGTTTGGAGTCTCATTTTTGCTTAAACTTGGATACAGAATTCCCTCTTTGACATATTGCCATCTTGTGCAACTACATTCATTTGTCCTGTGTTCTGTATGATACATATCTTTCTATTTTTTGACTGCATTTTAATGTGGAGACTTGAATAATTTTTTGCATATTTGCTGTACTTCTTTGGATGCACAATTGAAGAGCTACATACATTTTAAAACATTTTTGTTGCTAGTCCCCCTAACATTTTGAATATATGTTCGTGCAGCCTAAATTCAACGATGTATTGCTAGAAATGTTTCGGAATGTGTACATTGGCAATGCTCCTTACGTTTCTTGTACACCTTCGTTGCGCCACCATAGACTCTGTCCAGGGGATCAGTTTTTGGTGCTCTCCTCTGATGGCTTATACCAAGACTTGAGCAATGAGGAGGTGGTCTCTCATGTTGAGAATTTCATGGAGAAATTTCCAGATGGGGATCCTGCTCAACACCTGATTGAGGAGCTTTTGTTCCGTGCAGCCAAGAAAGCTGGTAAGTTTTCTTTCTAGTCTTCCTGTTGGGGGTAGAGGTAAACTAGCCTTTTGTTTTGGTAATTTTCCGACCTTGCTATGCATTGGAGGTCGTGATGTTTATATATTTCTGAGCCACTGGAGTTTTTGCTATGAGAATTTTATCTGCCAATGCAGTCTCATAATTTTTGGTTCTCATAGACAACTTGCTGTATCAATTTTTGCTCCTTACCCCATGGAGAAAAGCCCAAACTCATATCTTCTGCTCAAGAGTCCAGGCATAGTTAGAAATAAATCAATTTCAGGCCTGGGAAGTTCTATCCTTTTCCTTTGCACTTGCATTCTGCAACTTTTGCAGTTGTGTACTGGTCTTTTAGGTTGTGTTTTCTGAAGTGTTCAAAAAGATAAGTTTGCAACTCAGTTCTTGAGTTTTCAGGAAGCGTTGTTGGGCCTGTTTTTGCTAAAAAAGAGTTTGATTTTTTCTTCTTTAAAACTGATTGTTAGTGATTACAAGGGATCAAGTAAACTATATTCTTGATTTTGTGTTATTAGTACACTAATTGATCTTATCCTTCCTTTCCTTCTACTGCGAATGGTCTAGCTGTTTTTGGAAATTTAAGAAGCTTGAGTATTATATTGGCTTTTGTGACTCTGTTTGCTATGCAGCTGTTTAGAATTCTCTTCTCCTCTGCATTTTTTATTTTTTTTGGTTAAAAAAGAATGCATGCTCCCTGCTCACGGAGCATGCTATTTCAAGAGCATGCTGTTAGAAATTTCCTTCATCCTTGTCTTTTTTCTTAAAATGCATGTTTTGAATATGTTGCATTGTTGTAAGTTACGTGCAGCTATTTTCATGGGCTTACTATGGTTGTGATCTTAGTCATCTTTCACTTATCAACTGTGTGCACTCTTGGGTTTCTGGGACACGATCAATGATATGCTTATCTAAGCTTTGTATGAGTGTATGACTAGAATGTGAAGACTAATATTTGCTTAGGCTCCGTTTTTCACAATAGTATTCTTGGCAGCTTCATTCTACTTGGTAGGATTTTATAACCAATAAAAAGAAGTCTATTTTAAATATGGAGAACCTTGGTTTCATGGTTATCTTTTGGTGGACCTTCTACATGATTTTTTTTTTCTGGTTATGACATGCCAGACACCTGTTCTCAAGTGGATTTAATTTCGTCTGCAGGAATGGAATTGCATGAATTGCTGGATATCCCTCAAGGAGACCGCAGGAAGTACCATGACGATGTTACTGTTATGGTGATATCTCTTGAAGGAAGAATTTGGAAGTCGTCAGGGAAATACCTCTGAGTTTTTACAACTGGTAGCATCTGTGCAGCAATGATATCCATTTGTAATGCTGCTGCCGTTTTGATCCTGAGTTGAGATCTTGGGAAAAGTGGGGAAGCTGGGTAATCTCCCGGTTTCTTGAGAGGTTCCCCCGGATCACGAGGATGGGAATTTTGAGGATCATTTGAAGTCAACATAAGAACAGTGGTCTGCTTATCCTCTTGACAAACAGCCAAAATTAGTGCTATATATCGGGGAAGGCCTGAAAGTAGCGAACTTATGTAGAAGAAAGAAACAGGATCTTTTTATTTATTTTCTTTTCTAGATTTTGCATAGAGGATACTTTCATTCATTCAAGTTCGTTTTCTTTTTTCTTCGTTTTTTGTCCCCCCTCATCTCTACTTTTTTAGAGCCCAAAGGAATGTTTGTAATCAGGTTGGTGGCTTAGTTACAGAGCTTTAGGCGAGAATCTATGTATTTTGGAGGTGGATTTCCACTTACAGAAGAGAGAAATGTTGTTTATATCCTTTGTGTAAAGTTCATCTTACAAATGGGGCATTGGGAAAGAAACACTTGGATATCTTTATGCATATAACTTTCAGTACTTTCTCATAATTATTCAGTTTACCCAAAGTACATCAATGATCAATCAAGTTTAATCAAAGCCATAATCCTAAAGTAAAGAATATGATTTATGCAGTTGCAGCTGCCTTTGATTGTACCCATGACACTACATCTTCACGAGTCGCGATGAAGAAACCGGCCTTCTCTTCACTCTGTTTGAAAGGAGCAGCAAGCTTCTCCACATGAGAAGCAAAGGCATTTGCCAAACCCTGTGAAAACTTGTGAGTACCAGCTCCTGTGTTTGCTGATAACACTTCCGGCAAGGGCTCTTCACTCTGCACAATCTTAGCTAGTGTTCTCATCCATTCTTCAAATGCAGTTTGAGCTGCACCAACAGATAGTGCTCGGACGTTCAATCGCCATTCTTCTGGTGTCTTAGTATGTAAACCTTGGTATAGTCCATATACAGTTCCCAAGTACAGAAGCTCGTGAGCCCTCTCTGCGCGATTTCTGTTTCTGCATATATCAATTAGACAATTACAGAAGGGCCTTCTAGCATCATCTGATGTATTAGTCAGTATGGACCTGAACTCTTCTTTCACAATGTCATAGCTAGTGCTCTCATCTTCTAGCATCTTGACAAAGGTTACCAATCTTGGGTTAGCTTGTTGTAGACAAGCAAGGACCTTATCTGCATCGTCGCCCTTGCAATAGGACACAACCGAGAGTAAGCATCCACAAAGTCTGTCATCTGGCTTGACTCCTCTCTGTACTGAGACTTCAAACACCTTAACCAAATCATCTATCCTCTGTGCTCTACCAAAGCACTGAACCAAACAAGTGCATCCCATAACGTTAAGCTCGATACCTACTCTAGACATTTCCTCAAACAAAGCCATAGCTTTCTCTGCATTTCCTACGCTTCCATATATGTTAAGCATTGCTGTATAGCTCCAACTATCAAGTCTACAATTCTCCGACTTCCTCATATCATGAAACAACGTCTCGGCCTCTTCCTCCAACCCAAGATCTGCACACATACTCAACAATGTATTGTACAAAATGAAGTCCATAGGCCATCCATTAGACTTCATTCTTTCCCAAAGATCCAAAGCATCTCTAGCCCACCTAGCCTTCCCATAAATCTTGATCAATGCTGTTAACGTCTTCGCATCCGGGGTAAGCCCTGAATCCACCATTTCCTCAAACAGACTCCTAGCCAAACCAGGCTTCCCAGCCTTACCCATTGCTTCTAACAATGTATTATACACAACCAAATTAGGCTGCACTTCAAGTGCCTTCATTTCTTGCAACACAAACCTAATACCATCATAATCCCCAGCTGCACCAAACACTTTAGCCAACACAGCAAAGGCAACAGGGTCTGGAGTCCATCCACTAGCCCTCCCTCTCTCATACAAGCTCATCACCTCCTCAACCTTCCCCAACTGAGCATACACATCCAAAACAGCAGAATAAGTAACTTCATCAGGCATTAAACCAGTCTTATACATCCTCTCAAACCACTCCACTGCCTTATCAAAAAGATTACACCTTTTAGCACAAGTAATAATAGTAGAATAAGTAATGTTATCCAGCTCAACCCCACTATCAATCATCTCAAAAGCTAATTCCTCAATCTGCTGAAACTGCCTTCCAAACCTCAAAGACTTCATAGCAACATTATAAAAGATAGTTTCAAGAGGAAACAAATTCCTAGTCTTGATCCAATTGAAGAAAAAAAGAGTCTTTTGCCATGGCCTCAAGCAATTAAGCACCAACAAAGCATTATCTCTAGTGGGTGGATGTGGGATATCTTCAAGAACAGCCAAGAAAGCATCATCAGAGAAATGAGACTCACTTAACCTCCTAGCAAAATTCTTAAGGTCTCTAATTTGAGGATTGTAAGAGTAAGAAGACCTTTTCTGCCTCTGTAAAGACAAAACAGAAGGTTTAGGCCTTGTGGGGTTTACCCAAGTAGACTTTGGCTTAGAAAGAATTCTTGCTTGGTTTGGTGGGTCATCAAGAATGGTGTTGGAAAGTGGCTTTAGTTGTTCAGAAAGAGAGGGGTTTTTTCTTGAAGAATCTAAATCAAGATTTGGTTTTGGAGATTTTGAAGTGGAATTGCAAAGAATAGTGAATCTTTTCAGGGACAATCTTGATGATTTGGTGGAAGAAGATGAGGCACCATAAAGAAGCTTTGTGTCTGAAGTGTAAGGTATGCTGCAATGGATGTCTAAACCAGTAGAGAATTTTGCAGCCATGGCCAAATGGAGTTTGGATTTGGAACTTCAATGAAAATACATCTATAAGGAATTTTGTGGATATTTTGACACCTTATCTGGATTTTCAGTGATTAGTCGAGTCTTGGTAAAACCCCTAAAAGGGCTAAAACCCTACTTAGAAGAAAATTAAAATTTGGATTTCTAATACTAAATGGGCTGTTGGGTGAATTTGCAAATGGACCAAGTAGTTTTTCTATTGGGCTTTACTTTCTTTTCTATGAAAAATAAAGAAAAATCTAAATTATGAACCGTTAACCGCTAAAGAAGGGAACATACCATATTCAAGTAATTAGCAATAATAATATGCTAGGATAAGGTTTTTTTCTTTCATAAAAGTAAATCGAAGAAAAAATAGAGAGGAGATAAACAATTAGAAAAATGGGTTAAAGATTTAATTTTATTAACCTAAGCTATTTGTATGAAAAATAGACAAAAATCAAACCTGATATTTTTTTGAATACTTAAAGGACTAAAATCGATAAATGTACAGTTAAGAGACTAAAAACGGTAAATGTTTAGTTAAGGGACCAAACTCGATAAATACATAGTTAGTTAAAAGACTATTTTCTCATTCTTGGTAAAATCTCTAAAAAGGCTAAAACCCTACTGGATCTTTTAAATAAAAAATAAAAATTGGAACTAGTACATTGGATTTCTTATACTAAATGGGCTGTTAGGTGAATTTGTAAATGGGCCAGTAGTTTTTTATTGGGCTTTTTTTACTTCTGAGGACCCGTTGTTTTGGTAAAAATAGCCTAGTTGGTCGGTTTTCGGACGACTTATTACTTCATCCGTTTCAATTTATATGATATATTTGACTTGACATTCAGTTTATGAAAGAAAGATTTTTGAAACTAATGTACCAAAAGTCAACTTTTATCAAACAATCACCGCTACCAACCATCTCTACTGTCACAGTTTTCTCTAATATATTTTGTGAAAATGATATTTAATTAATTTTTAAATTAATATTAATTATGCATATTCAGATATAAAAAAACTATGTTAATTATATCCTTCAAGATCAACATTGGTAAAATTTTCTTAATAAAGGACAAAAAGTTAATCAGTCATGATCACTAAAAAAAAAGGTCATCATATTAATTGGAAGCAACTACAAAAAGTTAAATGAATGTGGTGGAATGTTGTCAATTCAAATGATATTAGGATTATTGGTGGGAGCTAGAGATCTCTTGATTTGACAACCCTAATTACACTCAAGTTAACACTTAATTAACAACCACATCATTTATTACACAGGGTGAATATATCAGAAGGCGCGGCACAAGAGGTTCATTTAAATTCCCCTCTCTCAAAAAAAAAACAATTATATAGTACATATATAACTAAAATTATATATGTAATAATGATTTTTCTTGAATATCTTTGATAAAAAATTATGACTCTGTCATTAATATTACGACTTGGATCATAGCTTCCTAGACAGATGATTGGAATCAATATAACTTTTTAGTCAAACTTTTACTATATATCCATAATGATTACAATGAAAATCAAAATGGAAACAAGAATCATTGAATTGAAATGGTTTTGTACCGATATGGGTTGTGGTGAAAAAACTGTCTCACCCTCAATCAAAGGTCTCGAGTTTGAGCTTTGGGTATGAAGAAAATCTTATTGGGAGCGTTACCTCCGAATGAGCGCTGCACTGTACGATCTAAATTTAATCAAAGCTCCAATATAGTCACTACGAAGACTAAATGAATTTTTTTTTAGAAAAAAAGAATTGAAATGGTTTAGTGAAAATAATAGTAGTAACTAAGTTCTATTTTCAAAATGTTTGACAAACCAAGTTATTTTTAAATCTTAAATGGCCTTTGTCGTTATCTTGCAAAAAGCAAAGAGCTTAGAGTCCAACATTATATCATCATAAACATATGTAGTAAGTATTAAAATCTCACGTTTAAATACAAATTCAAAGAAACTAAATAATTACTTAAATAAACAACGAAAGAATTAAGGTGAGATTTTAGTCAAGATTTGCATAAGCATGATTATTGATTCTGATGACTATATAAGGACAAAACAAATTGTCATTAGACATATCTACTTAATTAATTATAGTATTTTCTGATTTTTCTCAAAATTCCATGAAATAACCTCAAAATTGTGGTTATGACTAATCACATTAATTAATTTAATATAGTATAATGAAGACTGACTTGCCGACAGGAGGTAAACATAGGTGGCCTACATGGAGGATGACGTGTAGGAGATTAGTGGTCTAATTAAGTCATTGGCATTAATAATTACAGTTAGACTAGAAACAGAAATACAACTTTCAATTTTTAAAACTTTTTTTTAAAAAAAATTTCTATTCGGTGTTTGGTACCTATATTGGAGTTCGATTTAATTCAGATTTGGTACATGCACATTCATGGATCAGACATATTTCCACCTCACAATTGTCCGATTTCTTGGTACCTGCACATTCATGGATTAGACATATTTCCACCTTGCAATTGTCCGATTTCTTGAAAGTCAGACTCTGATACCATGTGAAATTACGCCTTGAGTCTAACTCATACTCTAAATAAAAGTTGGCTCAAAAATAGATATTCATCACCTAGCAATAATATAGAGATTTTTTTTTTTTATTAAGCGTGTGTGGAAAATGATTTTCAAGGAAAATAAGTTCTTTAAAAATGAGAAAAATGACATTTCTAGCTAGTGAAAATAAGAAAAATAAATTTAGACTCATTTTGTCTATTCTCCAACACACCCACCCAACTCATTGTATCTCTCTAGACTATATATAAATAATTTTGGGGATAATATTTCTGCTTACTTATCAAACACTAGAAAATAAGTAAGAAAATTACTTATTTTTCGTGAAAAATATTTTCCTTCATATCAAACACACCCTAATCATTTATTAATTAGTTTGACTCTTTTAAATTAATCATATGCATTTACCAATTACCAACTAATAATATGGATTCACAATATCATCAAAGATTTATATAGTGTCACATATTGGAATTAAAAAATATTCCAACAACCCAATTTCTTTTAGCTAAGCACAAAAATGACAGCTAAATTATTATTTTTCTAAGAAAAAAAATAGTAGCCGTTGGTTGTAGACAATAATTCCCATTTGCCACCATGAAAATGAGACAAAAATCCAAAATGGCCGAAAGAAGGTGTAGACTTATAAGAGAATTGAGACAAACATCGACAAGGAAATTGAAAGGCATGTGAATAAAATAATTAATAAACATCCAATCTGCTAGTGATATTGTCTGCTCTGGACATAGGTCCGTACGATTTTAAAACGCGTCACTAGTGGGTAAGACCTACTTACTTATATACTCAACAGGAGTAAGCAAGTCTTACCTACTAGTGACGCGTTTTTAAGCCGTGCAGGCTTAAGTCCAAAGTGCACAATATCACTAGCAGACTGATTTGTTACATAATTATTGGTTCTAAACTAAATTATGTGTACATATTTAATCGATTTCTTAAAAAGAATACAAAATTTAAACTAAAGCTATTAAATTCGTTCGAATCGACACCCTCTACCCTACCTAGCTCCGTCCCCGTGTGCTTCTACTATTGTTGATGCTTAAATATTTTGTTCCATTATGATTTGATGATCAATGACATCACTATCTTGAATTGACCAAACTTTTTCTATTCTACGTTGGATCCCTCATTCACACTAAAAATTCTATATGAAATTCCAACTTTAAAATATTTTTGGTACAATTTCAAGTGTCCCCTTCTCATTTTTGTCCCTTCGTTAAGACCAAAAGAGTTTTCTACGTACTGCACTTTTAATTTAGTTCTTTTCATTCATTCTTCCTTTTTTCATCAACTTTTTATCTCTTTAGAATAGTGGAGGAAGCACATAGTTTTAAGTTCATTTTAGAAATTTTTTGAAAACTTAAGGAGTTGATGAGGTGAAATATAGTAATACTCTCAAATTCTGAGATCGAAATATAACAAATAAAAAGAAACGAAGGGGAGTACTTTATACGCACAAAACCTTTTCTATCTATTTAATCAATGAGAGACAAAGTTCCTATATAAAAAAATTGTTCAAGTTTTTATTTTCCTACAAAACCTTTTCTGTCTATTTAATCAATGAGAGACAAAGTTTCTATATTAAAAAAATTGTTCAAATTTTTATTTTCCTTCAATTTTTTCCTCTTCATTTTTCATTCACATCGGACAGATTAAACCCAACAATGTTTCCACATAATTATTGAGAGTGGAACCCAATAATCTCTTTCTTTTCCTCGCATTTCTTGTCTTAAAAAATTATTCTTATATTCATACAAAGAACAAAATGTCCATTGGCTATAAACAATTGTAGGCCTATATTGTCTACTTGTCTGCCTAATATGAAGTATGTAGTAGCTAATATATTATTATTATTATTAATTACCTCTCTTATAGTCTTTCTTATGTATATTATTAATTGGTCATGTGACACATGTTTCTCATTAGGTAGATGTTACTACTTGACTATTTCCACATTATAGTTATCTTTAATAAAAATAAAAAAATTGACTGAAGAAATTAAACGTGAGTGGAACAATTAAACTTAATTTAGTTAATAGTGAATTATCCGTAATAGTGTAAAAGTTATATTATTTAATATGAATTAGGTCACCTCATACTCCCTTCATTCACTTTTAATTGTCATGTTGTATTTTTTGAAAGTCAATTTGACTAATTTTCAAAGTTAAATTAGATTACATTAATTTAATATTTTAAATAAAAAATTAGATAAACTATACGAAAAATACTATAAATTACATTTTTTTTGCATATCAATATGATGAAAAATACATCATAAAATGTTAGTCAAAGTTCTTATAGTTTGACTCTAAAAAAGAAGACAATCAAAAGTCGACGGAGGGAGTATTTATATTATGTTTTTTTAATGGCTAGAGCCTAGAAAAACACATGTTGTTCAAAATTTGTGTGCTTCTAGCCACTTATTTTATATTGTCTGAAGAAATTAAACGTGACCGGAATCAGTAAATTTAGTTTAGTTAATAGTTGATTATCCGTAATAGAGTAAAAGTTATATCGTTTGATATGAATGAGGTCACCTCATAGTTATATCATGTTTTAAATGGCTAAAAGAACACATATCGTTCAAAATTTGTGTACTTCTGGCCACTTATATATTCTATATTGAATGAGGAAATTAACATGAGAAGAACAAGTAAACTTAATTTAGTTAATAGTGAATTATCCGTAATAGTATAAAAGTTATATCGTTTGATATGAATGAGGCCACCTCATAGTTATATCATATTTTTAATGGCTAGAAAATTATATATCGTTCAAAATCTGTGTGCTTTAGAAGATCTCAACTTCTCAATAATAGAATGACGAGAATAATGAATAACAATAATTACGCTTTTAATTCAAAACAATTGTACCTCCAAATGTGAATCTTCTCTCTTTCTCCTCTTCCCAACTCATATTTACGAGATAATAAAATATTACAAAAATATATCAAAAATTAGTTTACGTTGAAATGGACGTATTGATTCACGTACGTTATGAGTTTTAATAATATCATTGTTACTATTACAAATGTACGTGATCGAGTAATTTCTTAATCCTCCGCTGGTACTTCTGGATTCAAAGCAGCCGTCTTAATGTTGCTTTTTATAACCAAAAAAAAAAGGTTGTAGACAAGAAAATATTCCTAACTTGCCAAACTCAGTATTATGTACTTGCCTTGTCCATATATAGAAACTGGAAAAATAATTTGATTTAAAAAAAAAAGCTACTTTAACAACAATTAAGGGTGAACCCTCAATGGTTTGCAATTTTGAAGTATGTCACAGCTAGGATTATTTGTCTATGAATTTACATTAATTAATAATATTGGTTTATTTATTTCTTGGTTTGAAAAGGGTTTTATAATAAACAAACATCCAAATCTCTTATACTATATATCGCATTAATATCATAATCTGAACATCTTTTTTGCGTGTGTTCTTTTTGGATAATGAGATTAGGGGACCTTTATAAAAAGATGTGTTCAAATTATTAAATCTAACAGTTGTAGGTGGTGTTAGAATTTGCCCTACATTTAAAAAAAAATCTTATTTTGTATTTTAATTCAAAATAGTTTATTATTTTCTTGTTGTAAAAGAACTCTGGTCCTTCGGGATGGCTCAGTTTGTTTGGAGGGTGGTTATCCACACGGATGATCCGGGATTGATCCCCCCCTCAATGCCTTCTAAGTCGAGCCTGTCGCATAAGGCTTGCCTAGTACGGTTTACATCCCCTGGGCAGAGGTGGACCTGGGGTTCCAAAAAAAAAAGAACTCTTCTATTTCTGTCTTTTAGAAGGAAAAAAATTGAACTTTTAGATCATTTCTTCCAAGAACACAATAGCATCTACAATTAAGTCGTTTAAATGAATTTTCTCTCAATAATTTTCTAATATTTCTTTTATATTAGTTTTCTCATATGGAGATAAATTGATCAAATCATATTAAATTATTAAGTTTTTTTATTTAATTTTCTTTGTCATCTGATATTCTGATTTATCACTGCTAATGTTTATAATTATTAGATTTCACATGACGTTATGAGAATTTTGATCCCAACAAGGTTGAATTATGAGATCAGCATTCAACTGATAGTTATTATCGCACAAAATCATTTTTCTTCCATTGAAAAAAAAAAGTTTATGAAATACTAATTCTCAATTGAATAATCAGCTGACATATTAAACCGTCATAAGCCACCTATTACATCCCAACTTTATATTAAAGCCTTAAGCCACCTTTTTATCTCATGCACAAAGTGAAATACTTCCATTAATAATTTCCAGTAGTTTAATTTGTATGCTAATCTCTCCATCGGCTAATCCTTTTTTAGTGTCAATTGTATGTTTATTCTTTTGATGTTACTTATATATACACACTGATAAAATAAATAATTTTACATTATCATTGTATCTTAACCAATAGTACATAGAATACAACTTGTTTATAAATAGTTGGAAAAGCAAACTAGTTCTAACACATCAATATTCTTGATTTGTTTTTTTATTTTCCTATAGTGTTCGATATTCAAATTGGAGCTCCCGACTAAATCCGAATTTACGCCGTGAAGTCCCGGTAAAACGCCTCATAACAAAGACGACTCAAATTCGAGACCTCTTGGTTAAGAATGCAATAATACTTACCACTCCACTATAATCCTAGTTTGTAGCATTGTTGATTTGCTAATTCTTTTGTGCCTATTTAACATGCTAGCTAGGCCTAGGGATTTAAGGTTTCAACTTTACTATAATTGAATGTGAACCCAAAAAAATCAAAGTAGAGTTTTCCACAAAGTTGCACTATTAAAAAAAAAGTGTGAGTAATCTCATTAAGCACTTTAAGGACCTTTTTCTTTTTTAACACTGGGCCATAGCATGACACAATCACTTCCAATTAACAAAGAAAAAAAAAGTGGTTTTGTCTATTCATGATGATGTGGAAGGTTGTAGAGTGCTTCAATACTTTGGGAAAAAGTGACCAAAATATTTGGAAGAAGACTCTATAGTACAACAAAGAAAATTCAAAAAAATAACCATTTACATAACTAAGGGGTTGTTTAGTAGCTGGTTTAGAGGTGAATTATGCGAGTATTGAATCTTGTATAAGTAATATCACGTTTGGTAGTTAATTAGAAGATAAATTATTTACGTATAAATTAATATTGTGTTTTATTTGCTATTTAAAAACCTACATAACTAATATACATGTATAAGTTATGAGAGAATCTATGTACTATTTCATGTATGATAGAAAGTGGTATATCTAATTCCTGCATAAAATAATTCATATATTTCCTCCTAACTTATCTCAACATTATTAATACCTCTATAAGTCTCTACCAAACAACTCCTAGGGGATAATATTTGTGCACACCTTCAATTTACACCAAATCAAATAAATTCACTTCATGAGTCATAAATGGAAGGGAAAATACTTATTCAACATGATGTTTACCTTAAATCATATAAATTTATTAAAAATAGAACAGTTTAATAAACAGAGGCGTATCCAGGATTTTAAAAGGATAGGTGCACTATTACGAAAAGATGTATCTAAGATATAAATTTGATCGATTTGACCTTTACATTCTTAAAATTGAATCGTTAAATTTTAAAAATTATAGGTGCAACATATATAATACTACTAGTTTTAAATTTTAATATACACATTTGATTTAATTATATTAAAAATTTACCGTGTTAATTTTTCTTAGGAATTTCCAATGTTACACACTTGAAAAATTTGAAAAATTAAAGCAAAGGAAAAAATAAAAGAAAACTTGATTAAAACGTCAAAAGTGTTACCGATAACCACTTGGAGGGGTGTTACTAATAAAACTAAGATAGATATAAGATTTAAATTTTTATCTTTACTTAGAGAGGTGCACCCAATTAATCATCATCGTATTATTATATGTTACTTTTAACGTGGACTCACACCTCTATATTTAAATATTTTTTTTAAAAAAATATAACATTACTATATATAATCTAGAAAGGGGAGCATGTGTTCATATTTTGCATTCATTGATTCAATATAAATGCCTCTCTATCTCACCTTTGAGGTAGAAGTGAGATCTGCATACATCTATCTTTCTCATATTCCATTTTGTAAAATTATACTGAATATATTATTATTATATTAATTTAGTATAAATACCGAGTGTGAATAAAGTTGTAACTGTCACTAGTGCTTTGCTTAGGTAGGATATAACTGTTTCCTAGGTGTGAACTGAATTCTAGTTTTTTTTGTGTGTGGGGTCATTGTTGTGGAATTTTTGGTACCTTCAGACAAGTTACAATTCTTTCGGTGTTCATATTTTTCTACTGTTGGATTCTCCATAGCCTATAAAAGCCTAATCAGTCTCCTTTGCTATTACTCTACACAACTTTTCTTCTTCTTCAAACTAAATATCCTTTGTTAAAATATCTCTATTCTATCTCGTTCGTACACATCTTCTCTTTGTTTTCTGGATCATCAATTGTGTAACTTTTAACTTGTTTTAGCTTCTTGGTACTTGTAAAAATTAAATCCTTTTGAACTTTTTTTTTTTTCCAAGGAAGATGATCTTGTTGTTCCAAGAATACATTTTGTGGAAATTTATTGTAAATCTTGAAACAAAATTCAGTGTTGCAAAAAGCTTTTATTTTTGGATTTTCCAGATTTTCAACAGATATAGCTGTGGTACTTAAAAGTGGAAAATATTGTCTTGAAAATCTTGTGTTTGCTCTGTTGTATAGCTAGTTTTTTTTGGGAGAAAATTCTGTTTTGGGATATTGTTACTTCATCATGGCAGGAACATCACTGCCTCCGGGATTTCGATTTCATCCAACTGATGAGGAATTAGTTGGATATTACCTGAAAAGGAAAACTGATGGACTTGAAATTGAATTGGAAGTTATTCCAGTAATTGACTTGTACAAATTTGATCCATGGGAACTTCCAGGTATACATTCGTTTCAATTTGTTCGTCTCAGAGTTTAAGAATGTAGTTATCTTGTGATGTGAAAAGTTAGAATTGTGTCTGTTTGAAGAAAATGTGAAACATACATTTGTTGTAATCTGTTATTTTCATTGGCACTTTGTACTAAAAATGTGTTGTTTTATTTGTTTATCTTGTTTGTTCCTTTATTATCTTTTTTACAAGATGGATTGTTCTGTGGGGACATAACTCTTTTCACATTTGAGAAAGTTAAATTATTACTTAAATTATCAACAAGAAAAGAATGTGTAAAGTAATAGAAGTTTCTCATTCTTTGGAATTAGGAGTTTGGGGGTTCTGATATTCTGTTTTTTGAATGCAGAGAAATCTTTCTTGCCTAAACGTGACCTCGAGTGGTTCTTCTTCTGTCCTCGGGACAAGAAGTATCCGAATGGCTCAAGAACTAATCGAGCTACTAAATCTGGATACTGGAAAGCCACAGGGAAAGACAGGAAAGTTGTGTGTCATCCAGCAGTTGTTGGCTATCGCAAAACATTGGTTTTCTATCGTGGAAGAGCTCCGCTTGGGGATAGAACGGATTGGGTAATGCACGAGTATCGTCTTTGTGATGATGTTACTCAGGGTACTCCAAGTTTTCAGGTAAACAGAATCATCTTATTTCTAAAAGGCTCTTCTGATTTACAAGTAAACAAGAAAATGATCATATTTCGCAATTTACTTGTCTCTAGGGGCCTTTTGCACTTTGTCGTGTCATAAAGAGAAACGACGTTTCATTGAAGACGAAAGATGTTGGAGGAGTTAAGCAAGTTGGATGTAGTACAAGTACAACCAGTGGAGCATTTACCTCAGTAAATGAACCACCAAATGCTCTTTCTGATGAAACGCCAACTCAAAGTGCATACATGAGCAACGATAGCAATTACTCGACTCCTATTACTTCTCCTTATCAGACAACACAATTTGGGGATTATGAGCCTGCAATAGGGGCTAATTCTGCAAACCTCTGGATGTCCTCTGCTATGATTCTTGATTCATCTAAGGTATCTACATTATATCATTCCCTCTTCGTAGTTCACTCGATCCTGTTGTTACTATGAGACTAACAGTCTAACACTATTTTGTGGATGAATATAGGAATGTCCTCAGGGACAGAATGCATCTAGTTACTGTCCACAGTATGACTTCCCGAGCATGACTCCGTGGCAGCCTAGTGATCAGCATGACTTCACATCAAATTCAACTTTCCCGAATTTTAGAGGGGAAGTTGAACTTTCTGGTGACTTAAGTAGCTTTGGCTGCATGTCCCCTTACTCGATTCATGGAAGCTACGTGGGGTTTTATGGCAACGAAGACATGACATATGAAGGTTTCGATCAGAACAACTCAAACAAGAATCCAAATCTCTTCTGAAGACGAAATGATCATAGGAAGACAATATCTTATGGTTTGGAATAACTTAAAGTTGTTCTCTGAGACAATGGTTTTTAATGTTCGTCTTAAGAGTCATTCGATTTTACAACATCTCTGAGTCTAGTTCGCGAAGTCAATTCTAAGCATAACGGTTGACATTGTTACTGAAGAATGAAGTATCTAGTGATTGATCACATTTAAAGATCACACTATAGAACATGGTCTGTGTTATAAGCTAAAAAAAATGTCTGTAAAAGTATAAATTACCAGAATATTTCTTGTAAAACTAATGTTTGAGCTACTTTAATTTGCAAAGTTGAAATGCATTGTGTTGTACCTTGAATTACTTGTCACATCTCTAATGATTGTTTTACACTAAAGTCTCTTGTAAAGCAACTATTGAGTGGTTGAATGTCAACATGTTTAGCCAATGTTTTCAACGAAAATAAGTACTTTTTTTAAGTACCACCAACTACGCGATAACTAACTGTACGATCAAATCTTGTAGTCTAGTGGTACCAGTAAAATGATGAATAAGAGAACACTATAAGTAACTATCAAGCAAAGGATATAAGAAAGTAAGCTAGAAACGTTGTGAAAACTTTACTAGGTTCAACTTTTGAGCTTTAGATTAAGGGCTTTAATTTTTAATCTCTCCAATTATAATGTGTTCATTATGCCACATATCGCATCATTTGATCAATTATTCACTATCAAACTTTAATTTAATTTGCTAGCGTTTGACCATATATTTAGTTGAAACCAGGATAAAGTGTTTTTAAAGTTTGTTGAAAAGTAGTCTTTGAAATTTAAAGTTGTGTTTGGACACATATTTTATCTGAAAACAAATTGAAATTCTATGAATGAAACTAAAATTTCACGACCAAATTTTGAAATTTGAATTTTTTTTTAAAGATATATTTTCAAAAACTCACCAAAATTTATGAACAAACAATGTTTACTATTTTATGTTCGAAAACCACTCACTTAATTAATTCGGATTCGTGATAGGTAGACTAACGAAGGAGATAAAACTTCCTATTGAAAGAAGTATCACTCTTGACAATGACGAAGTAAGGAATTTGTTCAAGAATATTCTTCATTTAATATATATACACTAAAACTAACTATATACGATCAATATTTCTTGCCATCGATACATATAATAAAATATTGGATGGAATAATCAAGAAAACTTTGTGCACTAAATTGCTCAACCAAAACCTTCAAATTCAACTCCCATTACAAAAAGTGAAGAATTTAAAACTGTTGCTTTTAAGTCTTCTTGAACACAAAATTCAAAAGTAACCTTTTATTTCTTTGGTGATACAAAGTAAAATATTTATTTTCATAAACTCAAATTTTTGAAGGCTTTCTATATATGATCCTTATATTTAAAAATAGCTAGTAACACATTTATTTATTATAATACGAAACTTACTTTAACTCAAAACAGAAAACCATATTCCTATGTGAATTATTTAAGAGAGAAATATTGAGAATATTCCTAAACTCGACCTTAATGATTAGTTTCATCCTTTTATTATTGACAGTATTAAAAACACCTCTTAACTTGACTAACTGAACTTAAATACATCTCCGATCTTGCAACATGAATGAAATACACCTCTAATTTAGGAGTGTTTTCAACACTTCTCTCGGCTTTTTATTAAAAGTCTCATGATCTTATAAGAATTTGAGACCACTTGTTATGTCAGTAGAGAGGTGTTTTTAAGGCTGTCAATAGTTCGAAAACGAAACTAATAATTTGTGTCAAGTTCAAGAATGTTTTCAATAGTTCTCTCATTATTTAACTACACATCATAACTAGACAATACTAAATTCTAAACAATTTTGATTTCCTACGACTTTAAATTATTTTCCGACCGATAGAAAACAATTATTCTTTTAGTAAAGTGTAACAAAAAGCTCAAAATCCATTTACTGAAAAAGAAGAAATTAAAGAAATGCTATATTCTTACAAATATACCTCTTTCCCACCCCTTAATGGTTCAAATATTACCCAATTAGCATAGGGACTACAAAGTGTGAGTTTTCTTTAGTAGGGAATAAATAATTTTATTTGATTTACTCTTTTTGGACTGTGCTGTTAAACCTTAAAAAGGTTCTTTTGTCCTATTAAAATTATTATTTTTTACTACGGAATCGAAAATGTGTACAGAAGAAGTAAATTGATAAAAATAATATCATTTTCGAAGTCAAAAGGCAATTAGGTTGAAAAATATTAATTTATAACCATCTAATAATTTATAGTATTATAATATAGACTAATTAAACGAAACGAGAAATAATAATAAAGAAATGATCGAGAATTCATTGTGAAGTTTACTTGTATGGAAGGTATTTATTTATTTTTTATTTGAATTAAATGATCATTAACATATAAAAAAGTTAAATAGTTACTAAAGAAAATTATTTATACAATTTAGTAATTATGAAATTGAAAAAAGTAAGATTACACTAATCAACGGTCTACTTTATATATTCTAATTGATTTTCAAATGAATTTATTAGTAGTTCTTTACTCTGTATTATGTAGTATTGTCAATATTTCAATGAATGTGCTTCATATGATTATAAACGTTTCAAATATAACCGCTTAGCGAATTTCAAAGCACCCATCGAAAGATACAAACTAGGGTCGTTCAAAATCGAATCGAAACTGATAATTTGAATTAAAAAAGTTACTGGTTAATCGACAATGGGTTATTGGTTTAACAAGTTCGATAACGGTTTTGATTTTTTTATTATTATTAGGTTATCGGTTCTTAAAAGGTTTGAAGTTTTTTCTTAATAGGTTAACCGATAACCCGATAGTAAATTTATTTATATCATTCGATATATAAAGTCTTTGACTTGAGGTTTAGTTTCGTACTTTTATTTTTTGTTGTCTCAAAACTCTTAGTTATTCTACAGTGTGTTAATTTTGCTTTTGAGCAAAATATAATATGTCAACTCATGCGCATGGTTAATTTGGTTTGTCACCTTATTTCTAAGTGATTTTCAATGATTTTTTTTTGTGTCAAATCTTAATAATTAAATCGACAACCGATAAATCGATACCAATAAACCAATATTTTAATGGTTCTCTAAAAATTTAGCATATCTATAAAACGTTAACCGATAAATCGATCCAATAAACTTTAAAATTGAACATAATCGACCGATATGCAGCCTGATAGTAATGATTATTAATTTCACACAAGCAATTCAACATTCAACAAAGGCCAAAAAATGTTTTAAATCAAAACAAAGTGTGATTCTGGAAAAAAAAAATCCACGGCCGACCTAGGGTTTTCTTCTGGTGGCTCCTTCATAGGTTTGCAGCTGCGCAGCTCTCGTGGCTGCTACGGCCACTGGATGGCCTTCTTTCGAGGCTGTACAGCCCGCCCCACCACCCCAAACCACTACATACGTCATCCTTTTCAATTCCAATACTCTAAATCGTAAACAATCTGCCCTAATTAACTCAAAAACAATCGTAAAATCAATCGAAATAATTCATGGAGAACCTACTATCACGTTTTCAATGGAGGAAAGACAAGACTTTATGATCGAAGAGGGATTGCATCAAGCAGTGGTGTTTAAATTATCCCATGGTGCGCCAGATTTGAAGGTATTAAGGTCAATTTTATCGAAACATTTTGGTACCAAGGGCAATTGTTTAATTGACTTACTTGCTCCAAGACAAATTTTGTTGAGGTTTAATCAATATGAAGATTATGTACTAAATTTATCTCACTCAGTTAATTATCTTCTCTACAATGGAGAGGAGCACCAATGTAGGGTATTTCCATGGTCTATTGGATATAATCCTAAGGAGGAAACGACGTTAGCTGTGGTTTGGATTTCTTTACCGAACTTATCTCCAGATTTGTTTGCAAATAAGTCTCTGATGTCTATAGCATCGACAGTTGGGAAACTAATAGCTATAGATAAAGCTACTCAAATCAAGTCAAGACCTAGCACGACTAGGGTCATGGTTATACTTTATTTAATGGAAAAGCTTCCAAATCGTATAAGGTTGCAATTTGTGGATGGAAAATCTGGTAAGTTGATCGAGGTTTTTGAAGAGATTGTATATGATAATCTACCTTTGTATTGCAATTATTGTAAGCACCAAGGTCATGATGAAGATAGTTGCCGTTTGATCTTGAAAAGAAATCAAAATAACAAACAAATTGATGATACCATTGAAGTTACTTTAAAAAGGTATTATCGATAGTGAAAAGTATCAAGGTGATGCGAGAGAAATACTAAATGAACAAAGAAAGATTGTAGACCACTTGTTTCAGATTCTGATGCTCTTTAACTTGTAAGCCTCTATCTCTGCCCTTATTTTCATTCTCAATTTTTTTCTTTATCAGGTTTCCACTTGTCGAACTTACTCAAGATGGAACTAACCACATCTTGATTTTCCATAATTTCAGATTTTTCAACTCCACCATCAAATCTGGATATACTTCCTACAGTGTTTTCTTTATCCAGCAGTAAAAGTTGCCATGTTTCTCTTCAACCTATTTGGGTATCCAACATCTTTGAATGAATCGCTAAAATTAATCTACGAATTTAATAGCGTAAGCTTAGATTTTGTTCCAAATTGAGATATAACATTTCTATATAAAAATTGAATTTTTTTTTACATTAGGACTCTATTTTTTCTCTCTTATTTCACAACAATGCTAGAATTCATAAAGACCTAAAAATTGGGGTTAAAAAAAATGATTTTTTTCCATGATGGATTCAAATTAAAAAGGAAGACTTACAACTTTGTGATTATCGCCCGTTCAAAATGTTGAATAGATTGACTTTAGGAGTGAGAGTGAGATAGAGAGAAAGAGTTCGAGAATTCCCAAAATGAAAGTTAAATACTAGCTAGCTAGAGATAGTGATAGGTTGAATTCTCAAAATCTGAATATAATTTTGGATTAATTACACTAAACAATCATACTACTATGATTTACTAATATATAGATCGTATATAATAAAATAAATAAAGTTATAAATAGGTCGTTCGATATGCTGATAAAATTATTTTAAACATTATAATTTCTGAACTAATTTATTTTACTTGAGATATAAGATTTATATTGTATTTGACATACGGTATAAATATACTTTAATATACTTAGTTACAATATAATGCTACGGGGAGTACAATTATACAAATTTAGAATTTTCTTAACATAGAGGTCTAAGTATTTGTTTTAATAGGAGTTATTTGTAATTAAATTATACTACATAGATATTTAGTGCAATTGGTACTATAAATCTCAAGGTAAAATCTAGAAATATGGAAAATGGGCTTGAGCTTGTTGGAGGAAAATTTTTTTTTCCCTTATGTATATGTTCTGCCCTTCACATATTACTTTACACACAAAAAAAATAAATGATTCAATAAAAAAAGTGAATGCATTTGATCTTGAGAGGTTGGAAACATCAAACTTAATGCAATGACTCGGTTGATCATTTTTTTTCGTGAAAATTATCATTTTACCCCTCCCGATATTGACCCCGAGCCTCCTAATTTGAGTTTTGAAAAGTTGGTTTTAAACTTTGAGTTAAAAGTTGAGATTTTTGGTAAGTTTTGAGTTTGAAAGGCTAAGTTGTTAAGAAAGTGGTTTTCGGTGTCTTTTGGAGTTTCGAGTGTTAGAATGAGATTCCGTCGATTTCATCAGACACGAAATATGAAATCTGAGTTATGTGAGTTGGTCGGTTTGTGATTCCGAGTCTTGTTGAGGATTTGAGGTCTTAAGTTGTAAAATTTTGGAAATTTAGCCTTTGGGTTGACTTTGGTCAACATTTGGGGTTGAGATGCTCGGATCAGAATTTCGAGAGTTTCATTGGATTTTAGGGATGCTTTTAGGCCTAAGTGAGGTGTTCGTTGATTTTTGAGAAGTCCCGAATTTGTTTTAGCCTTTTTAGGCGTGAGTTAGTTTATTGTGATTTTCACGAATGTCGGGTCATGAGACCTTGGAATCGTGTTTTGACGGTTTCATTGAGTCTGTAACGTCGAGTTTAATTGATTTGCATATGTGGTTTGTGTGTACAGGGTTCCAAATGAATCCCGGGGGTCCTTCCGATGTTTTGGGAGTTAGCTGATTTTCCGATGTCTGAGTTCTGGTGCACCTCTGCTTTTGTGAGAGTTGGCTCGCTTTTGCGAAGGTTCAACCCCTGTTGACCTTCGCATTAGTGAAGGCCTGATCGCAGAAGCGAAGCCCACATTTTTAGTAGGTTTCTCTTAAGCGAACCCCAGGTCGCTTGTGCGATACCTGAGAGGATTTTGGCCTGTAAATTTTGGGGTTTAAGCCTCATTGCATCATTTTTGAACTTGGAGAACCTTTGATGGAGAATTTTGAAGGCATTTCTGTGCTAGATCAGTTGGGTAAGTGCTCTTGATTCTAAACCTTCATTTTCCTTTGATTAATTATAAGTTTTAACATCAAAATATGAGGTTTTGATTTGTAAATGATGAGGTTTCTTAAGAACCCAAGTTCTTAGCTAAAATGGAGTTTGTGAACTGATTTCAAGTCCTATTCCAAAATGATTTTTCCTAATGAGTTTCTAAAGCCTTGAGTAATGTTTTCAAGTATTGTTTTTCCGGATTCAAACCTTAATTTAGAATTGGGTGTTGTGTTGATTGACCCACCTTTTAAGAAGATTGACGTGGATATTGTTGTTTCCGCGAATTTATTATAAATACATGATTATTATAGATTGTGTGGCTTCGAAAGTGGTTCGGAAGGGGAAGACTCGACTATTGGAGTGATTGTTGATTGATTTAAGGCAAGTGACTTCATAAACCTTATATTCTAGTTGAATTCGTATGCTTCATTCGTTGCTTGTGTGTTAGGAGTAATGGGGATGAGGCGAAGGGTTTAATTTTCCACTTGTTACATCTAAATGAATAAAAAAGAATTGAAATGAAAAAGACTATGTGTTGAACATGATGTGAATTGCCTTGATGTAACCCTTATTGATTGATGAAATGCTTGAAAGCATGAATGTGGACTTGAATTGTGCAAATATTTGTCTCTTCTATGTGGTGTGATATTGCTTTTGTGCTTTGATCATTGAACACCGTGATGAGACATGTGATGAGTGCTATTATGCTGAGGTCTTTGCCGGTGAGTGTTATCATGCCGAGGTCTTTGCCGGCGAGTGTTATAGAGCTAATGGAAAATGGTTCCGGCTAGTGATGATCATTGCGACTTGATACACTTGATGTTTATGCGTGATTTACTTGTGAATTGCAATTGATGTGTTTGTTATATGTGACTGAGCTACTTGTCATTGAGATTGTCTTATTTGACTTGTTCGATTGTTGATTTGTGAAGTTTGAACTGTGAATATTGGGCGTGGTGAGCCGTGTATTGTAGAATTGCTAGGTTTAGGCTGAATTATGTGTAGGTTGTAGTTTGAGGAAGTTCGATTGGAGTGTAGGGGTGTTCGATTTCTAGCTAGTTGCTTTATTTAGTAGTTTGCTTGCTGGGTACCGTATTGTTGGTACTCACCCTTGCTTCTACACGTGTGTAGGTTCCGAGCCCTGACCCGTGTGATCTCTTTCTTCTTCTATTTATCTCGAGGCTCGTCAAGGTCTTAAAGAGGTAGCCGCTTGTCATTTGGCGGGCCCTCTTTTTTCTTTTCTTACACTTTGTTCTATTTGAGAAACAAAGATTGAGACTTGTAATTCTTTCTTAATTCCGTACTTATATATTTAGTGACTTGTACACGTGACAATCATATTTTGGGGGTTTTAGTAGAAGAATAAGTTTTTCCGCTTTATCTTGTTCTTGTCTTTATTGTTTTTCTTTTTTCTTTCGTTTTCGTTAGGTTGAGGCTGACATTTCTTGATGGGAAAGGATATGTGTCATCACGTTCATTTTTGGATCATGACACTTAAATAAAGGATTCTCACTTTAAATCTATTACCCACTAAATTGAATAAAAGAATGAATCAGTGTGCCATATTTAATTTGGAAAATGTTTGTAATGTGGTACTCATCATTGTTGCAAAATAAAGCGGTTAGATTTGTTGTTAATTTGATAAATTGATAGTTGGGGATTTGCTATTTATAAATTTTGAAATTTATGTTGTTAATTTGATAAATTCTTATCATATTATTCATAACTGAAGATGCTTTTGTGACGCAGATTCTTCCCAATATACATAAATATGCCGTTTAGCTTGACTTTAGTAATTGATATTTGTGCCCTTCAATTTTGGTTGTGCACAAGTGGACACTGTAATTTGTATAAAGTTGAACAAGTTGACACACGCATCATACGTGGCTTGTTAAACTCTATACAAGTTTAAATGTCTACTTATGCACACCAAAAATTGAAGGACATGAATGTCAGATCG
This sequence comes from Solanum etuberosum, assembly GCA_029582245.1. Lineage (NCBI taxonomy): Eukaryota > Viridiplantae > Streptophyta > Magnoliopsida > Solanales > Solanaceae > Solanum > Solanum etuberosum. The sequence goes on from JAJONR010007260.1 coordinate 35,966, forward strand.
GACTAAGTTAAAGAATACATTTATGTATTATATCTTTAAAGTATGTATATTATAATATATATAAAAACATGTATATCTAAATATGTATTTGGTCATTCACAAAATCTATATATGAATATAGGGGTTCAATTAAGCACAATTACTCCATATAACACATCCATCAAATATACCATCGATCCATCATATAAGGCAAAGGTGAACCACCCCTAACAACCTTTCTTCTTTTCACCACCAAGATCAATATTGTCATCGTCGCTCTATTATGTGAACACTTGTTTGTTCTTCCTTCGATTAAATTTCATATCCACCTAAATAGAATTTTTGTCCATCGATTAATATTTTTAAACACTTTTTTTCCGCAAACTACTATGATTACTGGCAAATAAATTCAAAACAACAACAAAATAAAAATATGAGTCCTTATCATTGAATGATTTTGAAAATTTCTCGTATCTAAAAAAGATATTTTAGGAAATTAAATGGGGGGGGGGGGCGATAAGTGCATCTATTTAAAGGGATGATTTATGAGTTATATGATACAAATTTTAATGGCCTAAATGTGTGAAATGACTATTTATCACCAACTTCTTAAACCACGACTATTTCATATAAAATATGTGTCTTAGTTGATACACTACATCATATTCTCAATAAATAAAGTTCGCCAAATTTCATATACGATTTTTTCGCAATTGCAATTCGATATGTCTGAAGTGATTCCAAAGTGAATATATTTAGGAGAAACTACATAAACCTATACTTTTAAAATATTACTTATCTTACTACTAATTAAGAATTTCCTATCATATATTGAGAAAAATATACTTAGATACATGTATTTTTGCTACGAGATACACTAATATAGGGAGAGAGGTTAGCGAGATGGGGAGGTAGGCAAGCAAGATTTTGTTAAGTATCTCAGATACATGCGAATCACACTAGATACACACTATATACATGTATTTAGTGTGATTCGCATGTATGATACATGCGAACCCACTTGGATACAATGTATCTAAAACAAATTTGACCCCATATATCCAGAGATACATGTATCTGGACATATCTGAACGCACCAAAATCTAGTAAGATACGTAATATTGCAAACTAGAGTATATTTAATTAATTAGCTGCTAAACTAGTGGAATTTACGTAAGTTTCCCATATATTTACAAAAATAATTTAACTTTAGCTACACCTTAAACAACAATGTGCTCTTTGCCCTGCTATAAAAAAAAGGATAACTACCTTATTAGACATATATCACTACTATATATATTAATATTATCTTTACTTTCAAACAATTACATATATTACCACTTTTAGTATTTTATACCATATATTAATATATTATTTGAAGATACAATTAGATACCCA